>CAODLS010340841.1:0-20088 GCA_948243855.1 Flueggea neowawraea
TTATTTTACTGAAATTAAGAACCCAAGAAAATGAGAAAGAAAATTCAAAGAAACCTGTAAATGGCTTTTGACATGAGCAAGTGTAAGATCTTTAACATCCATGAGCTCTAACACTGACTTTGGAGTTGCCCCTATAAAAAAATTATCAGTATGTTGCAGAGATAAGCTTGGGAAAATAACAATAATGGTGAAGAAAATAGAGAATATTAATAGGCTTGCAGCGTATAAGTTCTGGAGTTGTCTCCAATACTAAGTCTCGAGAATTTAATCTCTATTAAGAACAGATAAAATTACTTATCAAAAAGGAAAAATAGAGTAAAGAGAATGATTGGAATTACTTTCATGGCCACCAAGAAGCTCAACAGCATGGACAAAGCGGGCATGAAGAGAACTAGTCCAACGCATTCTTGGCGCTCTCATGTTCCTCTTGCTTTGAAGCTTTGGCAAAAATCTTGATCTAATCAAACCACTACTACACAAATCTGCACCACCACCAACACCACTACCCCCATATTGATGATGGTGATACTGATGATGATGAAACTGAGGTACTGTTGCTGTTATTTTCTCCATTGATGACATTCCATTATTAATTGACTTCGGTGGTGCAGTAGTATTACTAGTCCCAACAACTCTATAACCCTGATGAAATGAAGACACATAATTACGATGATCATGATGTTCATGGTGGTGGTGGTGGTGATCAACTGGTAATGAATATGAAATTGGATTGAAGCAAAATCTAGGATCCATGTCTTGGCTATTGTAAAGTGGAATTCCCTTGATGGGTTTGAGACCAGACACATCAAGAACTGAGATCCCATGATTTAATTGACTCATTGGACCACTAATTCCACATTGAAGAAGATTGTAATTCATTCTTTGCCTTGACGCTTGATCTTCTAATTGGGTTCTTCTCCAAGGACTCTCTGCCTTCAAAGCAGCAGCAGAAGTTCTTGTTGTATTCGTCGTCGAACTACTTGTTGGATTTGCGAGAGAGAGCTCAGTATCTGCATCAACTAATCTTATAGAACAATCACTGTGGGACTTCAGGCCAGAAGTATCGTCTTTCTGCCAAATGTTGAAACCCGAATCGGCATCGTTTTGGCCAGTGCAAACTGAAGAAGGAGCACTATTTGGAGGGCTAATGTGGAGAGAAAGGTCAGGAATCAGATTCAAAGATTGCCTGTCAAAAATCCCTTGTTGGTACATCTTCTTATTCTTCTACAAAGAAATAAATCAATGGTTCCCAAAAAAACCTCTCTCTACTACCAGTCCTTCAAGACAGAGAGAGAGGAAAGAGAGAGAGAGAGAGAGAGAGAGAGAGAATGTCCAAAATAAAGGGCAAAACCAGAAAGCAAGATGTGAATCTTGAAGTGGGTATTTTTCTCTTGTTGGGAAAAGAAAGGAGCAAGTTTAGTTGGGTTGATTAGAAGTGTAGAGAAGTAGGAAACAAAACCCTTTAGGTAAAGAGAGAGAGATAGATAGATAGGAAGAGTGGAGAGATGGTGCATAAAGAGAGAGTGAAAAAAAGAGGACTTTTTTTTCTTCAAGAAACAGACATACTGAGAGAGAGAGACAGAGAGAGAGAGAGAGAGAGATGTGTTTGATGTTGCAAGAAGAATAGAAAAACGAGAAAGGATTGGGGAGGGAAGAAGGAGAGAGAGAGATTTGGGGTTTGGGTTTCTTACTACATGGAGAGTATATATAGGAAAATGATACTTCAACAAAGCTCTCTCTCTCCCACACACATAAATTGCGGTCTGTCAACTCAATCTATCTCACCTCTTCTTTCCTTTTCTCTGTAGTCAATATACACGAAAAATAAAACTGCAAATTTTTCAAAAATAGAAAATGTCATTGACAATTTTTTTTAATGCACGCAGGACTAAAAGGTTCATTTTTACAATGTGTTCAGAAAAAAAAATGAAGTTAAATTATGAAAGTCCATCCTTCTTTCCATCAATAAATATTTTAAATTTCCAATCATTTTTCATTCTTTCTTTAACCAAGAGTTTTCGATTGGTTTTTATTTGTTCCCAATACGACCTCTCTCTTCAGCAATAAATATTTTGAGTTTTCAATTGGCTTTTTTTTTTGGTTTTTAATGAGAAATATTTTAAGGTGGAGGGTTTCCATTTGGTTTTCATTCAGCTTTCTTTTGGAAATCAAAGAAAACTGAATAAAAATCTTTATGAAAGTACAATCTCTCCCCAAACAGGTTTTCAGTTAAGTAGGCTCTCGAGGAAAAAATTCTTAATTTTGTACATAAAAGGAAAGTTGTTTAAGAAACCAAAGAATACCTAAATGAAAATACAATCTCTCTCCAAACAGGTTTTGCTTTGTTTTTCATTTGGTTCGCAATGAAAAGTTCTTGATTTTGCACTCAATATATTGATGGGTCTATTTTAGTGCTTCATAGTTGTTTTTCTTTTGCTTTGCATTGGTTTTGTGTTGTGATGGTCAAATCATATACAGATGAAAAATACTTAGAGAAAGGTGAGATTTGACACAAATTTTGAAAGCTGAGTCTGAAAACTACAAACATAGCATGACCATGTCGTGTGAAGGCTAATTTGGGTGGATTTCTATTTAAAATGTTGTTGATGTGGAATCACTTTCTGGACAACTGGACTGACTGAGGAGTTTCTATTTTGGACGACTTAGTGCCTAGTTTTCCCATCTTTAAGGAATACTTTTCAGAATAAAAGATTGATATTATGGTCAAATTTGGATATATAAATAGGTTAGGACTAGGATTTTAATATAATTAGCCTTATTTTTAGGCTTTTAGGTGTTTAATCAATTTACTACTGTTTTTATTTTATTTTGTGTTCCTTTACATTTTGTGTTGTTGAATTTCTTTCTAGTCAATGTATAATTGAAGTTGAACTTCAACGAATTGAGAGGTTTTGTGCTTAATGTTCTTTATTGTTTGAGTATTTATTTAATTGATGCACTTTATTGTTTTATTATTATTATTATTATGTTGATTGATTCAATTGGGTCTATTGATAGATTGGTAAAATAGAAGATTCTCAGTTAGAATTGTGAATCCATAATTGTTTGTATGTTTCTGGTATAAGTGGTAACTTAACATAGTTGTTATGATAACATGCTTCAACCATTATTAAGGGAATTAAATAATCAAATATAAATGAACGAGCATCTTGAGCTTGTTGGTTTATGTTGTTAGTTTTAGTGCCCTAGTCTAATTAGTTATGTATATTGTCATTCATTTTATAATTTAATAAAGAGACATTTCATTTCATATCTTTGAAATATTGTATGTTTTATGAAGATAAAATTCTCCATTAATAGTTTATTTTTTCTTATGTCATTAAGTATGTGACTTGATAGTAAAACCATAAGGTAAATATAATTCTATTCTAAATGTTCCTAATTGATTATTATCATGAGAATGATAATAAACTATGATTAGTATGTTACTAAGAGGATAGTCACGTTTTATTGATTATAGACATGAGATGTCACTTAGAACATAGATGCATGTTCAGAAACATGTATTGGTCTGACTCGCTATGAAAACATTTCACGGAGCAATGTCACAAATAGCTTTCATGCAATGGTGATGTTTGAGTCATCTGGCCGAAACTCAATATCGATTCCTACCTGATGAATTATATATTTTGACTTAGTCAAATGTTATTCGTAATAGGGTAACAATAAAGGCTATGATTGGATATGTCATGAATCTTATAGAGGAGTGATATTGAGAGTGACGAATTTATTATGCTTATGAAGAGTGATATCTCTAGGTCACTTGATTAGTATGATTGATGAAATGTTTGCATACTCCAATGAATTGATAAAGAGTTATCAATGTCATTTGTTATATCAATCTACTTAGGATTAAAAAACACATTAAGTTATATAAGGTTGACATGTGACTATGTCTTATGTTTAAATGAGATATCGTGAGACAAAAAGGACTAAATATCAAAATTAATGTAATGGGCTTTTGTTATAACTTGCATTTTATTAAGTTAAATATTTTTGTGGACATGTTATTATGTAAGACATAATAAATTCGGCCCATATATTTTAATAAGGGAGTGATTTATTTAATGATAGTGTATCATGTAATTAAAAGCCCAATAACATTGATAAACCCATGAAGAATTTCGGTATACACTTCTATTCTTTAGGAAAAATTCTGCACACTCCTATTTTTTAGGAGCTCTAATTAGTGCACATGGTTAATTAGGAGAAGTCCAAATTAGTGCACGTGATTAATTAGGAAGAGTCATAATTAGTGCGCATGTTTAATTAGGAAGAACTTATTCTTGTATGACAAGAAAGGCTAACCATAGTGCACCTATTTAGGATTTTCATATGCCTATAAATAGGAGCACACTCTTGTCATATTCTTCATGTCTTGACCGAATTTGTGAGTGCCACAATTAAAGGAGATAAAATAATTTGTGAGAAAATATAATAGAGATTCTTGGTGTTAGTACACAAAGCCAATTCTCTAAAGTTCGTTTGGGTGGATACCTTTAGACACGTTCGCGAAAAAGCAACGTGAGAGATAGGGGATTCAACCTTGACTAAAAGCAACATCAATACTCCATTCAGTCAGTCATTCAAGCTTGGATTTAAGGTAAATTCACTAACTCTACTTGTGTATGTTGATGTGCATGGATCCTTAGTGGGATTCTACGATAATTTTTTTCTATTATTTCCACTGCATTATATCCTTATGAAGTCATAAATCATTTACGAATTCAAACATATGTTAGGTTCTATTGTTCTTAGTGCAGCCAATTGATTAAATCTTGTAGGGCATTTAGGGCCTGCTTGTTAGTAAGGGAAGTAGTTTGTAATATTCCGCATATTTCGACTTCATTCTGATATTGATTTGGTGTTTGACATTGGTTGTGGGACGCATTTTTGAGATGTTAGGAGTTGAGGAACCTTGAGGGTGGTTTGGAATGAGTTCGGATGTGAGAGACGTCAAGTATAAAAGATGTGGGGGTCAAAACATACATTGGCTTTGGTGCAAAACGTACATTATCTGGAATTTGAAGGATGATCGACATACGTTAAATTGGATCATGACATACGTTGTGCTCCTGTGCAACGTACATTGTATTTGAAACAAAAGTGACTGAATGTGGTTTTGACCCCGGCAACGTACGTTGACTACAAGCACAACGTACATTGTCCCTACACAGATCGACTTTAAAGCACTCAACAACACGACGTTTTTCATTTATCACCTACCTCTCTCACTCAAAATGCTCTCAACTGGTCTGAGACTCCTCGACATTATTCCTCCATTATCTCTAACCAATTTCTGAGGTAAGATTATATCTCTCTTATGGATTTAACTTTAGTTTCATGCATTGATTGATTTGACCAAATTTTAATGGGTTTTTAATTTTTGCATGATTCTGAGTTAACGATTGTTAGAGAATGTTAGAATAAGTTGAGTAAGACTTAAATTAACAAGAATCAAGCTGAGAGTTTGATAATAAAATTTGGTCTACACATAGTTTTGTAAATTTCTGAAAAGTTTAGCCTAGATTTATAATTTTCTGGAAGTTGAGGTGTAGATTTGAAATTTTAGAAACTTAAGCGCCAGATTTGTAATTTTGGAAAACTTTGGACTAGATTTGTAATTTTGAAGAATTAAGTACAAATTTGTAATTTTTGATAGTTTGGAAGCTCATTTGAGGATTCTGACTATTTAAGGGACCTAGTTGCAATTTCTAAAAATCTTGAGGACCATTTTGTAATTTTATGAGGACTGAGAATAAAATGTAATTTTACAAAAAATTAGGACCAAATCATAATTTTATGTAGCTTCTGATTTTTGGGTCGAGAGCGTGAGATATTTGATTGTAATGGATTTTTTTGGTGTCGTTTGAATATTTGGATTTGCATATGCATATGCACGTATTTCAGTACCGTCCAAGTACCATCATCATATTTTGCTTTTGATTCTGATATGCTTTGTATCTGCTATTTGTTTCAGCTTCGTGCCCCTGCCAGCACGACCAGCCACCGACTAGTGGCGCTTGATTTGGATTGTCAGCTAGCAATCTAGATGAGTGAATGACAGTTTCAGACATATATATTGTGTTTTGAAACTGTATTTATTTTTTATGTGTTCACACCTACTCTGTAATTTGACTAATCCAAGGATTGACTAAAATAATAAATGGAATTTGTGAATTTATATTCACCTTTGTATATATATATATATATATATATATATATATATATATATTCCCTTTGTTGTGAGTTCTGAATTGCATGTTTATGATTTCATACTTATGTAGTATGGTTTTGGATTTGATACGAGACACCTAACTACAGGGTACGTAGCCTTTAGTATACCAATATTTTGATAAATTCCAACTACCAGGGATGACGATAGTCATGTGTTCGGGATGTCAAACGCATGATTTGTTATTGATCAGTGGCGGAGTCCACGATTATATTTGTTTTGGTTGTTGGCGCAATCCACAGCCTGTTTGCTTTGGTCCCGTATCTTTGTTATTACGACTTTGGTTTTGAAATTAAAATTAAACTACGATGTTTTCCTGCGTGCTGTATGCTTTGTATGAAATTGTTTTCGAAATGATTTTGAGACACTACTACCTATGTAGCATGTATATGTATGTATATTTTTAGTATACTCATATGCGGTATTTTCGAACCGTTTTCAAACCAATATTTGTGAGGCACATATGAGGCAATCTGAAGTGCTATTCCTCACTAGGTCCTGATCCTATTTTCGCTTTCTGTCTACTTTTGATCTTTGTTCTCCAGGTTGACATATTTTTGGCTTTGACAACTACACCACATCTTGGATACCAATGAGACGTCTTTTGGTTAGTGATATCCTTTTTTCTCGGGTTTCGTTTGTTTTTTATAGAGCTCCGCACCGAGATGTTATCATGTTACTGGGTTGCCTTGATTTTGTTTTCAGTATTTATACATTCATTTTTGTATACTTATATTTACATATATTTTATATACATATATTTTGATATTTGATGAACCCATTTTATTATATGTTTTAAACAAATGTTTTAAAATGTTTAAAGGAGTAGTATCTCTGAATCTTTGAGACTTGTATGAAATGGGTCGGGCTCCCTTAGATGTTTCGTCTAATACGCCTGTCGTGGTCCTAAAACGGGACGAGACATAGTTTGTAAGGCGTTCCGGAACTATCGAAACAGTAAATGAAAATTGATTATTGGGTGTGTCACCTGTAACTATTGATTGCTTATTCAAATGGTTTAGATGGAATTTAAAATTGAGAATCAATTCTCAAGAGTGAAACAAAGATATACATTGACTAGATTTTCATTATTATTAATTTTCATCTTAAATTAAATTCTTGCTATAATGTTTACTTTTGTCATTTAGTTTATTAATTTTGATTTCACTGTCAAAACAAAATCTTCCTCTTTACTTTTACTTATTTTTTTTACTACAAATAGATAAACTTTACTAATTTCTATCGACTCTATTTACTGTTATATGCAAAATCATAATTTTGAGTAGGAATTAATTTGTTAGATTTGACACTCATCAAGTGATATGAAATCGTTTTTCAATTCAGAAGTGTATACACTAATACAATATTTTGCAAAGTATAAGCTGAGCACCGTGATATGAACTACTGTGGTGTAATGTCAAAGGAAATTACGATAGCAGCCTATACAAAGCTAAAAAGATGACAACATGAAGAAATTAGTGTGTGTGTGCACATATATATTGTCTACAATGCCGATTTATGACCAAATTGTAATTATTTAGCTATGGAATGAATTTTTAGCTAAGTTTAGTAATTGTTTCAACATTATTCAGTAATAGGTCCAAGACTTAACGTCCATCTTTTCTTTTGAAGTTTATCCCTTGACCACGATATATTATTTTAATTCTGTTTAATTATACCCGAAGATTTGCTATTATTAGTGATGTTGTTATGGAAATATATTCCACCATCATGATGGGAATTATTAGTTCTTGGCTTTCCTAAATCCAATATAAGGTTTTAATATAGATTATGACACTATAATATGAAGCCACTGGTCTTGCATAAGGATCATTCAATTGACTCTTTCTTCAATTTTCCTTCCATCTATTTAATAACTCATAAGACTTGTCCTTTTCAGGGTAACAACTAACAAACTAGCCCATTCCTTTTTTGGAGTTTTCTTAAGCATTCTCGGAACAGGCAAACAAAGAGTTCAATGAAAAAATGAACAAATAAGCAAAACCCATCAAGATATTTCTTTCCACTCTATCTGGAAGACACTTGTCTACATTAATAATGCACAACTACATTATGGTCTCTTAGAAAACCATTCCAAGACTCTGAAAATAAGCATAAAAGAGAGATGGGAAAGTGATCGGGAAATGGTGAAGAAAGCAGTGTGTGTGCTGTGGTATGTGCGAGGATTGCACCATGGGATACATCGGGTGGGTTGAAGAAAGGTTCGGTGGGGTTTGGGTTTGTGGCCTTTGTGGAGAAGCCATCAAAGATGAACAACAACGGCTAGGAGTTAATGTAGGCATTGCTTTAAGGGTTCATGCCAGTTTCAGAGAGAATGCAACTGTTAATCCAACCATTCACATGGTTGAGTCAATTGTTCAACTCATCAAGAAGATCATGACTTCCTTATCTTCATCTCCAACGTAAGGTATTTATGATAAGTCATTTTCTTTGATCCCACTATAAATTAAACCCCTGGTTCCTTAATTCTCAGCGACCCCTCAACTCTAAAATTGACTCTAGTATCAATGAGTTACAAACCTATTTGTCTCATCTTCAGCTTAAGGTTAATGCAGTAACTTTTGTTGTTGTATAGTTTTTGTTCAGTGCTAACTTTGATGCATTCTGTCTCTACTTAGTCAAATGGAAGATCTAACTAGCCCCGTTCTTCCAATAATGTACATACATATTTCATCAATCCTTCAAAATAAAAGCTCGATGTTTCAACCAGTATACAGAGAACTCTCGAGTTCGATCCGAACTAAGAACATCCGTAGAGAGGAAATTCGATGTTTCACATTGTAATGAGATCAGTAAATGGGCAGCAACTCGGAAACAATCAGAACTCAACGAAACAAATGTAAAAATTGTAACAGAAGTACTTGGTCAAAATGATGAAGCCAATCGCTAATATAAACACAAAAACTAAAAATTTCTTTTACAAGCTATTCATATACAAACACAACCAGAAAAAAAAAAAGAGAAAGAAAAGAAAAAAAAATACAAACGCAACCATTACACTATCCTAAGATCCTAGATGGAACCATTCATCTATACAACAAATACACAAATCACAAGTCACTAAGAAAAAACTTGCTACACACAATTTTGCACTGTTTACAAAATCTCACAACTTTATAATACACAGAGTTGCATATCTTATCCTTTGTACGCGCTTTTACTTAATGTTGGGCCCCAAAAGAGCTAGAAGGAAAGCCCTATAATGCCCTGATGTCTCCGAGTGAACTGCATCGTTCAATGTCTTCTTGTGTTTCTTCAAGTATTCAGCTTTTATATATTGCATATCAATCTCAGTCCTTGTCACTATAATCCTTATAAGAGCGGTGTCGTTCGTACCAAGACCCTTCATTGCCTTATGAAGCGACTGCAGAATTTTAGAAAATATGATAGAACATCAACTGAATTACAAATCTTGGAATTACATGAAATGAAACACGTCTATTCAAGAGTTGTGCCAAAATATATAATAAGAATCAAGTCAAGCAGTTTAAGACTGAAACCATAAATAAGATGCATATGCATCTGGTCCAATATATGTGTACTTGACATGTATAATGCTAGCTTACCGAAAGCACTTAATATTAGAGGTATCTTAGCCGCTTATGAAAATTTGGATAAAGAATCAATTTCTCATGGGTGTATTTCTTTGGTTTTTAGTTCTTTAATTCACTGTTGAAATCATTATATTTTCCAATCAAGTTGCCTGTTTGTAATCAACAGTTCGCATACGTGTTAGTTGTACCATATGTTGCAGCTTAATCTAATTCAAGACATGGCCCACCTATGTAGTGCATAACCATTCGCTACTTTGGACAAACTTAAATGGCACCAAAAAAATTAAGAATTTTATACAGTAAAAAAATTCAGTTTAAAATTATTTCATTAGGCAAGAGGCATCTGAGTCAAACCAAAGTGCTTTCAAATATGAAGTAAAATAGTACCTTTGCAAAGAACTTAACAGGATTCTCCGAGCACCGTAAAATTGTCAAAAGAGCATCCTTGAAATGTCCTGATGTTTCATGCTTTATAGCCTGATATTGAATCACATTGATTATGTATCAAAAGATTTAATATATAAAAAGTAAATATTTACAATACTTAAGAGTTAGGATAGTTAGCAACAAGAAAGAAAAGTCAACTTTTCCAGAGAATTTCCATACATATTATGGTAAGCAGCATTAACAGCAGCCAAGTGGGGCCCACTTCGTTCAGAAAATATGCGGATGAAAGTCTTCTCATTGGTACCCAATTTCTTCTCCCCGGCTTTGTAAAGAAGCTTTGCATCATTTTCAGCTAAATGTCTATCAAATTCTTGGCCTTCATAACGGGGAGTGAATACATATGCCAACAAGAGCTGTAAATAGCAGTTAAAGGTAAACAAGTAAGCAATACTTCAATTCCTGATGCAAGACGGGAAATAAACCACAGAAGACAGGATCCTTGTGAAAGGAGAATTTAAAATTGACTGTAGATTAGAAGTTTGAAGATCAAGCACACCTAAGACAAGATCTTCATTCAAAAGGTAGCTAATTGCTCAAGGTTTTCGGCAATCACATAAAAACGAGTATTAAAATAGAGTGCTTGAATGAAGATCTTCATCACTACAAAGTAAAATAGAGTTAACAATGAACAGTTCAACTAAAATTGGCTCAACAGTTTATTCAAGTTGGCTCACAATCCACAAGTGTTTCATCACCACAAAGCAAAATAGAGTCTTTCAACAGTTCATTCAAGTACTGCTAAAAATGAAGATGGCAAATTGATCAATGATCCACGAGTGTTTCATCGCTACAAAGTAAAATAGAGTGCTTCATTGCATACAATCTGGCCTAAAAGACAGCAAAGTACTCAGGGTTTTTGGCAGACACATAAAGAAAAAAAGAGTTAAAAATGGATGATTACTTAAAGATATCCTTGTGAATTTATCATCCTGTAAACTGAAATTCGGAGATTAACCAACTATACATCATAGTAAATCGAAAAGGCAATATTAAGTACCAACAACTGGAAAATTATTAATATAAAATGTAAAGGACGACTAGAAAAATTACTAACCCGTTTATGATCTCCAGAAGCACGCGACTCAATATCATGCTCCAAATGAACCCCAAATTTCGCATGATAATATTGTTTAAATATCTGTATCTGGGAAGGAGTGCGAGAACAAATTACTTCAGTTGCAGCTTCAAGATTAAGAGTTTCAGAAATCAGTGCATTCCTGACAATTATTGCATCACGTCCGGGGGGATCATGCATCCAAAGAAGAGCTGCCGTCTGAAAAAACAAACAGATTAGCAGACAAAACAAGCCAACATTGTAACAAGAATCTGATATTGATTGTGCGAACCAGCAACTAATTCTTTGTTAATTGGTACATACTATACACAGTACAAGAACAAATATGTGACCGTTCGAGAAACGTAATAAAATTTGATGGAAACAAAACTACAAAATGAAATTTTAATCAGATAAACAAGTGGGTCTAGGAGATACCTCCAATTTGCCACTAAGCTCCGAAGTCAAACGCTTAAAAAGGTCCTCAGAGTACATTGCTCTGTACTCCTGTTGGATGAGCGAACGCTGAGTTGCATCTCGATAACCCAGGACATTGATCACTGCAGAAGTGTCACATCCAAATCCTGCCAAAAACAAACCAATTCAGAATACCAAAACAGTAAATATGACAAAATCATCTGCAATTATGAGCTATTAAATCAATTTGAACACATCAATAACTACATATTAAGAGGAATCACAGTTTACATAAAATTAATAACTCGCAACAGAAACAACTTGCAGTTGACAATTAGTCTTTTCTTATGGGAAACTAATCCAACACTATACACATCTAAAACAAAGCCCACTTATCAAAAATTTGTAAAACAAAGCCTACTTATCAAGAGAACTAAACGATGCGGTTGCATTTGGAAAAAAAGAATTGAAGAAACCAATTCTTACGTCTATGAACCCAGAAAAGAAAACGAAGTGATTTAAAAGAGAAATAGAGCGTACCCTTGAAAGCACGGTAGAGTTTAATAGCATCATCTCTGGGGGAAGTAAGCGTTGGAGGAACATTTAAAGTCGACATTTTATCTTGCTTCTCTTCAGGGAACTCAAAAGCAATCAATGTTTCCTCCCCACTTAAGTCAGAGAAATAATTTTTTTTTTTGGAAGAACTCGAGTACAAAATTCAAGTAAAGACAGGGAGCGTAATTTCCTCATATAAGTTATCGGTTGGCATTGGTTTGTTCGGTTACCTAATATATATTTTATAGATTTCAGGGTTAAAAAAAAAATATATATATATAGGGAAAAAAAATTAGGTCCTTATTTTATGACGTTATCTTTGTTTAGTCCCTTCATTTTCATATAGTCTCTGTTGTCCCCTTTGACCCCCATCTGTGCTGTTACCACAAGTTCCTTGTCGCCGCATCACCGCTCTCTTGGGTTGGCACTATTGTGAAAAAGCAAAACACATCAATACCACGAGAACCAATACAATAGTTGTTTACACTCCAGTTTTTGCGTAGGCTCAAAAATTCTCGTTAATGGGTCAAGATCAGAGTGTCAAGCGAGGTACTACTAAAATAGCCCAAATATTAAGAAAAAAATCCCACTAATACAAAGATTAGGGGGTGTTTAGTTTGGAAAATATTTTCTTATTTTATTTTTTTTATTTTTTTGCTATTCTTTTGAAAAACTGAATAATATTTGAAATTTTTCAACCTTTTGAAAAAAAAATTAATTTTTCTATTTCTATTTTTAATTTTCAAAAAAAATTCTAAACTAAATAGGCTTTAGAGTTTCGTGTACAGATCCTATGTGATTGCGCTAGAGAAAATTATTAAAGTTGCACTTTCCTAAAAAGGGCTATGTGTTATATAAGGGGGAAATTACACTCTCAACCGGTTTTGGCAATTTAAATTTGAAGAATATAAGTGTTATATTATCCGAAACGAAACAGCCGAAATCTATACAATATATTAAAACGCTATACATTGGAACCATCTAATGCCGTGATTTCTCACCAGATTTTTCCAGATTTTTTTTTCTCTTATTTAAGTGTTTGACTTTCAATGTTCCTTAGACGATGCCGTTTTGCTTAACTTCATCTTTTCCACAATCTTTGGTTCTTAACACATTTTTAACATCAATCCAATATGCCACTTCTCCACAACCGCATAAGCTCAAACTCAATTCCACAACTGCTAACTTAACCGTACCCAATTAATCTGGATTTTTCTCAAACTTCATATGTCAACCGATTTCAATTGACACTGATTTGCAGTTCAACCGTTTTAGAGTATCCACTCTGAACTGCTTCACAACGTCCGCACATCTGATCAGTTACATTTCTCTTCACTTCTCCTCTGCCACTTCCCATCGTCTCATCTGTGAATCCAAATTATCATGTTCATATGTTGTACCAGATTGATACGGTTTTTTGTTTCCAGTAGGTGTCGTGCATTTGCAAGAAAATTACACTGCTGGGAAGCGAACAACTGTGTCACGACCCATAGTCGGGCCCATGACCGGCGTACGATGCAAACCATCTGCAGGAGCCCAGCCCGTCTTGCACAAGCCTCAGTGTACAAACATCTACCAAACTTATACAAATATTTATTTAAAATATTTATATAAAATTATTTATAAATGAAATAAAACCATATATATATATTTGGACAATATAGTAAAATATTAGTAAAAATATAAAATTATCATAGGAAATTCCCAAAATACAAAAATGTAGCCTAGTATTCCAACAGTAGCCCGATGTGGAGCTCTAACGACTGCACAAAAAGTAGAATCCGAACGATAGGCACTCACTATAACGAAGAAGCGCCTCACTAGGACTGGGGTACAAATCAGATGCTGAGCGTCCAAAATAATATCACCTGTAAAAGAGGTTAAGCATGAACAACAGAAAAAAGGGATAAGAAATCCCTAGTGAGGAAACAACACTTCAGATTGGCGTCAAGCCTCACAAAAACTGTTTTGAAAACCCTTTAAAAATATCACACGCGAATATACATAGATACTATATAGTATACACACTACATACATAATACTTTTTATTGAAATTCGTTTTCCAAAACTTTTACATCCATAACATACAACATGCATACAGACGATATATACATATAGATGGATTCATATTACGAGACCAGTAACAATATCAATGTTAGCAGTGTGGACTCCATCACCTAACTGCTCAATAATCGCGTATATCTGGTCGAATATATGGTCACCCCATTACCCTGGTAACTAGGGTATTGACAAAGCAATGGTATACCAAAGACTACGTACCCCATAGCTAGGTGTCCCCATATCAGTGTCATACATATATAATATTTCATATACAATCATGCATCATCTTTTCCTTTATTCTATCATTTACAAAATTTTCTTGTATATATATACCGATGCATACTTTATAATTTCCATAGCAAAATGTTGATTATTAATAATGACATAATTCAGATTATTAATTAACCTAATAATTATTAGTCCAATTTCATATCATAGCCAGCCATATCAAAAATAATTACTCAATTTGAAGACACAACCTATGTGTCTGAAGCTGCCATTTCAATCACCTGGTATCCAATGCTGACGATCCAGTCAAACACCGCTCGTGTTGACAGGCACACGAAACTATATAGATGTAATACAACAAACATCAAGATATGGTATGGTACTGTAGCAGTACTGGATGTATGCATGCAATGCAAATGCCATATAGTCCTAGATGACGCCAGAAACTTATGCCAAAAATACATGAACTCTCAACTCGAGCTATACCCAACCTAACATTCGTCCACAATGGCTGCAAACAACCTCCTAAGCATGGATATATCATCAGATCCTTCAAACAACCTCGGAATCATAAAGAATCCCAACCCTCAAGTTCGGATTTCTTGACCCCATAGACACAAATCATCAGACATTGACACCCAACTCAATATCTAAGAATTTCTAACATATATCATAATACATCAGAATCCACTCTAGATCTGGCAAAAAATACATCAAAATCTGGAACCCTAGCTTGGAATAAACCCATTTTGTTCAAACACGAAATCTCTAAAAATCGAAGCTAGAATCCCGTGGTTACAACCTTAACCAACTATAATCTACCCATATCTAACTTCCTTTACAAAAGAAAAGGAAGATCTGAACGAAACCCCAAAATTATTTCATAACCCTAGATGAGCAAATGTGACGACATAATGAAGAAAAGAAGAGATTCAAGAATGTTTCTTACCTCAAGAATGTTTCGGTGGTTGAGATGAGTTATGACAAAAAAGAGAAGTGGGTGGGTGCATTTATAGACTCTTGGAACCAAAACGTGGCAGGTCATTTAAGTCACCCAGAAAAGCACCATCTACGTGCTTTGTACCTCTCTCTACGCACGTTGTCCAAGTTCTACGTGCGTAGACGATAGATTTGGAGACCTCTCCTACACCGATCTAGGATCAACGTGCGTACCAGTAAATGCCATGCACGTAGATCACCATGCTCGCTCACGGTTCAAGTCCGAATTACATCCTACGTGCATAGATGTCTCCGCGCACATAGACATGTGTAGGCACATTCACGGTCCGAGTCAGACATCGATCTATGCACATAGTACGATTAACTATGCACGTAGATGACCCTCTGACCTCAATCTATGCGCGTACAAAAAATCCTCAGCGCATACAAATGACACTCAACGTGCTTTGCACACACAATACCACCCCCAATCATTCTCGATCAAGGTTAACACCCCAAAACCCCGAATTTCCCTAAAGTTTAGACGGAATACCACCGAATTCTGGTCGAAATAGATGGGATATTACATACTCCCCTTCAAAAGAAATTCGTCCCCGAATTTCCAAGCACTAAGTCGGAGATAACTGTACTAATACCGCATTTGGTATCAGAATACTCTACTACTCTAGACATATGAACTTAGGCTTCTAAAAGAAAACCATCTCAGTAATCCGCTCAAAAGACACAAAGTCCAAAGACCTAGGAGTAATCCCATCCTCAGGACTCCATGGACACATCATCGAGTATCTAACTCACCCGATCCTACATATGCACAAATGAACCGAGTATGCAGAACAAAAATATAATATGCGTGCATAGAGATAGAGACAAAGGGTACTAACCTATAGATCTGCAGAGCCAAACATGTGCGGATATCTATGCGGCATCTTGTCCTTGGCTTCCCAAGTAGCCTCCTCTACCGAATGATGTCTCCAAATCACCTTCACTGAAACAATCTCCTTGTTTCAGAGTCTCTTGACCTGCCAGTCGACAATCCAAACTGGAGCCTCATCATAAGACAAGTGGGGTCTAACATCGACCGACTGTGGTGCTAGAACATGTGACAGATCAGAGACGTACTTTCGCAAAAGCGATACATGGAACATCGGATGAATAGAAGCAAACTGAGGCGGTAGAGCCAACTCATAAGCCACGACCCTAACTCGGCTTGTAATCTCAAATGGACCAATGTATCTCAAGCTCAACTTGCCTTTCTTCCTAAATCTCATGACGCCCTTCATTGGCGATACTTTGAGAAATACATGGTCACCAACCGTAAACTCCAAATATTTACGCTTTGAGTCAGCGTAACTCTTCTGACGACTATGAGCAGTCTGGATCCTCTATTGGATCAACCTGACTTTCTCAGTAGTCTCCAAGATAAGATCTTGCCCAAATGGCTCTCTCTCACCTGCTTCGGCCCAACACAATGGAGATCTACACTTCCTGTCATACAAAGCCTCGTATGGTGCCATCTCTATACTCGAATGATATGAGTTGTTGTATGAAAACTCCACTAGAGGCAAATGAGAATCCCAAATCCTGCGAAATCCACAACACACACACTCAACATATCTTCCAAAGTCTGAATCGTGCTCTCAGACTGACCATCAATCTACGGATGAAAAGCGGTACTGAAATCCGATT
Organism: Flueggea neowawraea; assembly: GCA_948243855.1. NCBI lineage: Eukaryota > Viridiplantae > Streptophyta > Magnoliopsida > Malpighiales > Phyllanthaceae > Flueggea > Flueggea neowawraea. The sequence goes on from CAODLS010340841.1 coordinate 17,240, forward strand.
GAGTACCTAACTCTTCTTGCACTTTGCGCAAAAAATGTAAGGTGAACTAAGGTCTTCTATCTGATACAGTAGAAACTGACACACCATGTAAACATACTATCTTGTCAACATATAACTTAACTAAGCGTGCTACTCCATATTTCATCTTAACATGGAGAAAATGTACCGACTTGGTCAATCGATCTATGATAACCCAGATGAAACCATATCCCGAAGATGTCCTCGGTAGCCCAACCACAAAGTCCATGGTGATGCGATCCCATTTCCACTTTGGAAGTGGTAACTGCTGCATCAAATCAGAGGGACATTGATGCTCGAACTTAACTTGCTGACACGTCAATCATCGGCTGACAAACTCACTAATGTCCTTCTTCATTCCTGGCCACCAATAGGACTCTCAAAGATCCTGATACATCTTAACATACCCTGGGTGGACATAATATGTAGAGTTGTGACCCTCGGTCATAATCTCATTGCGCAACCCATTAGAAGATTGTACGCATAATCTCAGTCCAAACCAAAGAACTCTAGAGTCATCCACACTGAACCCTAATACACCATATGATCTAAATTTATTTATCAAACTCTGCACCTCAAAATCCTCCTTTTGAGCCTCTCGGATATGATCTAACAAAATAGGTCTCGCCTTAACGTGACCAAGTAAGACCCCTGAATCATCGAACTGTAACTCAACTCTAGAATCCATCAGACGTTGCTATTCAGACACTACAGGTCATCTTTCCACGGAGATATGAGCTAAGCTACCCACTGACTTCCTACTCAGCGCATCGGCCATGACGTTAGCCTTACCAAGATGATATGATATAGTGCAATCATAATCCTTCAGTAACTTTATCCAACATCTCTATCTCAGATTCAGGTCTCATTGCTCAAAGATGTACTTTAGACTTTTATGATCCATGAAGATCTCAAAAGTCTCTCCGTACAGGTAGTGCCTCCAGATTTTGAGTGCAAATACCACTGCTGCCAACTCCAAGTCATGTGTTGGGTAGTTCTGTTCATGCCTTTTTAGTTGTCTCGATGCATATGCGATTACTTTACCATGTTGCGTCAACAAACAACCTAGGCCAACTCTCGATGCATCACAATACACCGCAAATCCTCCAGAACCCGACGGTAACACCAACACCGGCACACTCGTCAAACACTTCTTTAGTTTCTGAAATCTATCCTCACATATATCATACCATACAAATTTAACTCCCTTTTGTGTCAACTATGTCATAAGAGCTGCAATCCTTGAGAAATCTTGGATAAATCTCCTATAATACCCGACCAAACCGAGGAAACTCTGAATCTCCGTAGCAGTCTTAGGCCTCTCCCAGTGGAGGACTGCCTCCACTTTCTTAGGATCAACCATAATGCCCTATCTCAACACTACGTGTCCCAAGAATGTCACTTGTTCGAGCCAAAACTCGCACTTCGAGAATTTAGCATACAATTGATGCTCTCTCAAAGTCTGCAATACTGATCTCAAGTGGTCATCGTGCTCCTCTCTACTCCTCGAGTATATTAGAATGTCATCGATGAAGACAATCACAAATCGATCCATATACAGTCTGAACACTTTGTTCATCAAATCCATGAATGTCGCTAGTGCATAGGTCAAATCAAACGACATAACCAAGAATTCATAGTGACCATATCGAGTTTAAAACACTGTCTTAGGAATGTCCTCACCTCTAATCCTCAACTGATGATATCCCAACTTTAGGTCGATCTTAGAAAACCATTGCGTACCCTGCAACTGGTCAAACATATCATCTATCCTCGGAAGTGGATATCGGTTCTTCACAGTTGCCTTGTTCAACTGTTGGTCATCGATGCACATACGAAGACTTTCATCCTTCTTCTTAACAAATAGCACTAGAGTGCCCTAAGGAGAAACGCTTGGTCAAACAAATCTTTTATCCAACAACTCCCTCAATAGAGTCTCCAACTCTTTCAACTCTGCTGGCGCCATCCGATATAGTGGAATTTATATCAGATCGGTACCAGGCTGTACCTCAATAGGGAATTCAATTTCGCAATAAGGTGGGAGTCCCAGTCACTCTTCAAGAAACACATCTGAAAACTCTAGAGCTATCGGTACATCTTCCACTCTCAACTTTGGTCCTACGGACTCAGTCAATACAAATGCTAAATACACCTCACAACCTCGGCGAATCATCCTCTCTGCCCTTCAGCCTAATAGCAAAACTCAATCTGACCAGGCGCTAAAAAACATACTCTCTTGGCAAAGCAATCCAAAGTAGCACGCCACTCTAAAAGCCAATCCATGCCAAGAATGACATCAAACTCTCCCACGTCCAAAAAGATAAGATCGGCCGCCAACTCATGTCCATCAAGGGCAACCACACAACCTTGGACCCCAGATTCGGTCAACATCTTACTACCCAGAGGTGATGAAACCTCTAACACCCTATCTAGCTGACGCAACACTAACCCAACACGCTTAACAAAAGGTGTCGTGATGAATAAATGCGATGCTCCGGTATCAAATAAGACATATGTAGGAGTACAAGATATAGAAAGCGTACCAGTAACTGCAGCATTGGAGGTCTGAGCCTCTTGGCGGGTGAGATGATATATGATAAACGCATATTCATACGTATTTATGTGCATCAATTTATATTGTTTTGAATACGAATTGAGTGTTTGTCATTAGTTTTGGTTCTTCTACGCTTTATATTGTGTTTTTCAGGTTAATTGATGATGTCTTGGAGAAATGAAGGAAAGCAAGTCGAAACGGGGCTTGAACGATGACATTTGAGGCATTGGGAGTGAGACACGGCCTTGGAATGACAAAACACGCCCGTGGGACACTT
>CAODLS010340930.1:0-13106 GCA_948243855.1 Flueggea neowawraea
AATTCAACTTAGAAAACATTATACTAATATAGTTCTTATGAATTGCAATCTTATATAAAAAATAGTCTACTATATAATTCGAAGGCAATTTTTCAACAATGAGGACTTGCAATATAATGTTGGTTCATGTATATAATATAAAATTATATTTTGGTTCATATAACAAAATATCTCATGTTAAGATGTTTGAACAAAAAATCATTTATAGGTGTACAAAACTTAAATAATTTAATAAATTATTTATGAAAAATAGCACTTTATAACAAAATATATGATAGACTTAAACTATTGGTCCTAGGTACACTTTTGTATACCTAGACTATTGGTCTTAAAGTTCACATTAAACACCTTTTGTACACCTAAACTATTGGTCCTAAAGTTCATCTTGTACATCTTTGTACACTTAAACATTGGTATTAAAGTTCATTTTGAACACATTTTGTACATCTAAACTATTGGTCTTAAAATTCATGTTGTACACCATTTGTACACCTAAACTGGTGGTCCTAAAGTGAATGTTGTACACCTTTGTATACCCTAAACTTCTAAAATACTATGGTACATACCTTTAATATACTAAATGTTTTTGTTACAACTATTATTTCTTAAATATTAATTAAAATATTATTACAACTAAACTACTTCAATTTTTAAATTACAACTATTTAATTGTTCATGCAACGAGCAATATTTAATTTAATTTTTTCAAATTGATTAATACAATAAGTAGTTTAAATGTCTAATACACAAATGCTATTGTTTCTTAAATATTAATTAAAATATTATTAAAACTAAACTACTTAAATCTTTAAATTACAACTATTTAATTGTTCATGCAATGAGCAATATTTAATTTATTTTTTTCACAATTTTTAATACATTAAGGAGTCTAAATTTCTAATACACAAATACTATTATTTCTTCAATATTAATTAAAATATTATTACAACTAAACTAATTAAATCTTTAAATTAAAACTATTTAATTGTTCATGTAATTAGTAATATTTAATTCAAATTGTTTATATTAAGAACTCTATATATTTTGATTATTATAAAAATTATTTTAATAGAAATCTTAACAACTATATATTTTGATTAGTAAAAAACTATTTGAAAATAATAATTACTTAAATGAATGCATCAAATAATCACAATTAATAGAGACTAATCTAATGTTTAATCTTTTTTTAAAGGAAATTTGACTTAAAATTAAAATAAAGACAAAAAAAGTAACAAAAGAAAAAAATAAACAAATAGAAACGTCAGAATCAGATTATTACAATAGGAAAAAATTCCCAACTTAGATCTAGAAACGTCCAAACCCTAATTTGAGTCTCACTCTTTGCTGCTAAATCACAAGTAAAAACCCTCTCGTCTCTCTTGCTTTACTGTTGCCTCTCACTCGACAATCTTGCCACCGTCTCACTTGACACTCTCGACCTCTCAGCTCAATCTTGCTTCGCCGGAGCCGTTGCCTCACTCGACACTCGAACTCAGTCGGTCACTCTTTCGCCGCCTCAATGGAGACTCTCAGGTTCAACTCTTTTTTTTTCCTTCTTTCTTATTCTTCTTCAGACTTTCTTTCTTTATTTCATCTCTTCTCTCTTGTTCTTGTTTTGTTTTCATCTTTCAAAATTTCTCAGATTTGTTTACTGTAATCTTCATCTCTACCTTTTTGTACTTTGTTCACTGTTTCTTTGCTCTCTTTTTTTCTTTCGATATGTTTTTTGAACTCAAAATTGTGGCTTTGTTTCGTTTGAGTTTCTGGGTAGGTTTAGTAATTGCCAAAGTTGAGTATTTTGTTGGTTGTTTCTGTGTAGTGCTTATGTTATATATACTAAAAATTTTATTATTTGATTTTGTAGATTTAGATGGATTTACCATCGGTGGAAACTTCCAGTATACAGCCAGACCGGGATCAAGACTTAGGTGATGCGAATCCGAATCCGAATCCGAGTGGTGCTGATTGGATTAGAGCTTCTTACGGCATTAAGAGGAAAAGAAAGGTAAATAATTATATCTTAACTTTTTTTTGTATATGTTAATATTGTATAAATGTTTTAATGTTTTTAATATTGTTTTGTAGGACTCCTCTTCTAAGGATGAAGTTGTTGAGTATTCACTTTCTTGAATGGGTGAGATGAAGAATATTTTGATATTTTGAGAATAATTTGATGTTATTATGATATTTATTTAGATGAATTTGGCTTGTTTTGTGGATTATTTTATGTATTTGTGGATTATTACATTTGATATTTTTGTTGTTGAATGTTGAATGTATAAAGAGTTTAAAAGACTCTTTAAGGAATTTTGAATGATTTAGGGAGTATCAATTTAATTCTGCATTTTGCTTATGATCCTGTAAACTATTCCTCTTATTGTTTGTTTTAAATCTTGCTACAATTTTGTTCATTTGTGTCTGTTCATCTGCATTTTGCATATGATTGTGTAAACTATTCCTCTTATTGTTTGTTTTAAATCTTGCTACAATTTTGTTCATTTGTGTCTGTTGATGGGTGCTTCAAAATTTTTTTTGGAAGGTCTAATGGAATATTTCTTATATAATCATGTAAAAAGGAAAAAAGGCTCAAAAGAGACTTATTTTTATTATATGTGAAAATCGAGCTCTTGAACGAGCCGAGTCGAGCTTTAAAACGAGTTTTAGAACGAGCCAAGCCTTCAAATGTATCCAAATGTCTCTAAATCATAATTTTTTTATATAAAATTCGATTTAATAAATTTTTGATACAATTTTTTTAAATTAAATGATTCCAAATTACATTTTTTCATATAATTTTTACAGTTTTTTTGATAGTCCTCCAAAATTTATCCAGATATTTATTTGTTATAACTTTTTATAGATTCCAAATGTATCCAAATTTCAACTTTGATATAATTTTTTAGTGTCTAAATGTATCATGATGTCTCTGTTTAAATGTATCCAAATGTATCCCAAAGTCTCTTAATATATTAGCAAGTAAACAAATGTATTTGTCCATGCACAAAAATCGATGTAATTCAAAAATCAACCAAAGCCAATAAAAATAACCTACACAAACACAATTATTTTTTTTCTCATATTCAACAATAACTAAACAATTTTCTGAAATTTCTTTATAAATATATTTCACATTAAAACAAAATAATAAAAATGACAAGTGCAATGGTAGGAAAGTAAAAATACTAAAAAAAGAGTAGCAGCTAGGGTAAACCTTAGCCTCCTCATGTCCCACCGCCGTCAAAGACAGACACGACCAAGAAAGAATCGAAAAATGCCACCAAAGCAGAGGAAAGACAAAAGACAACGGGATGAAAGACGTGATTTGAGAGCTGATAGATCGAGAAAGCAGAGATACGAAGAGAGAGAAATGACTGAGACGACAGAAAAGAGAGAGATCGTGTTGCGAGACATTGAAGAAGTGGAGAAGCAATGAAGAAGCGGCAAACGAATCGAGATGTGAACACAATGGATTGAGAAGGAGCGGTGGAGGGTGAGGGACATGGTGGAGGGAGAGGGACGCAAAGGAGGAAGAGGGATAGACGTGGCAGACGGTGGCGGTGGACAACGACAGAGGTATCTAGGTTATCTAAGGAGAGGAGGAGAGAGAGGGAGAGAGAGAGAGAAGAGAGAAATGAAGAGAGAGGGAAAATTTGGTTTTTATTTCAAGAAATGTCGTATTTTTAAGATTACATTTGAAAACATTAGCATATATTAAAGATGCAATTAAAAAAAATTATTAACCTAACTACTAAACTTTAGGTGTTATTTGGCCAAATCCATATGTTAATTTGGGCATACCACATACTATTATTATATTTAGCGTGTATATATATATACACTTATATCTAGTATTTTCAAACTATTTTAAAAACGGTTTATGTGTGTTTCGGAGGTGATTTGGAGTGTTAAATCCCTCGTTGAGTTTATTCACCCCAACATTTTTTAGGTACACTTTTGGCATCAACAACCGTCCGGCATCCTTGATCTCAATAAGGCACCTTTGTTATTTCTGAGTGCCCTTTTGGTTGGTTCCTTTTGTTTTGTTTAGAGTTTCACACTGAAATGCTAGTGGATTATTGGATATCTTGATATTTTGAATTGTATTTCTTTGCTAACTCTTATTACTGTTTTGATATAATAAATTATATTTTGATATATTGATATTCTATTTATAAAAAGGTAAAATTTATTTATTTTCATTTATTATATTTTGCTAATAAATGTTTTATATTTAATATGCTCCGTCAATAAATGTCTTAATAAAAGAATAAGTGGGTAGAACGCCTGAATCTTCGAGGCTTGTGCGAGATGGGTCAGGTCTCCGGCTCGGTTCGTCTTGTACGTTAGTCATGACCCAACAATGGGTCGTGACACCGTCAGTTAAAAACAACTTTGAAAGACTAACTTACTAAGTTTAAAAAACACGATGACCTACCTACTAATTAAGGTATACCTTAGGGACCCAAAAATTATTTCCTTCCTATATATATAAAATGGATTCAGTTAATAGAACGGTTTGTGAGGTACTAAAAAAAATTATTATAGAGCCAAAAGCACATTAATTTTTGTTGAGGATTGGAGAGAACAAGCTAATATTAGCCAAATGGAGTTAATGGATGCAATAAAATTTGTTTAGTAGCCAAGTTCTTGAGCTATATAATCTTGAAGATAATTAAAAACAATAAAAATTGACAATTATAAAAATAAAGATCCAACATGTTTTGTTAATTCATGTCATAGCTTACTAACAGAACTTGTTCAAATGACTAAAATTCCAAATAAACAAGCTAACACAATGAAATTACTTTGCAAAATCAAAATCCAACAAAAACAGACATGGATGTAAGCTGCATTAATAGTAGGTTAAATGAATTCGCCGCCCAGTTCATTCCTCAAACTTTCCCATTTGCCGGAGGAGATCAGAAGTTTGACTAAACCCACATAACTATGATCGACGAAAGTCTGCAGGATATCAAGTTCAGGATTCCCAGCTGACAGCTTGAACTGACGAATAAGAAATTCATAATTGTTGAGAAAGTATTCGGGGCGTTCTCCAAATCTATATGGCAATAGATCTCTGTCACTGAGCGTCCGATCACGAAGATTGGAAGAGGTGGCTTCAACTTCATTGGGTTCTTCCATACCATGAACCAAGCTAACACCAAGCGTAGTCACCCGAAAATATCGTCCTGCTTTGACCAAAATATCCACTTGATCACCACTTTCAATCTGATTGTGATGAAACTTCCAATGGCTTATCCATAAGACCTGATCGTTGTTTCCTCGCGGAATACCAACGAATATGGGGCTGTATACCCATTTTGTGGCCTTTGTTTTATTAGTGATTAGGGCATAAAGGTCAGGTGTTGCTTTTGTGCTAGGTTCTGCTTCATTATTTGCATACACAACATATAAAGTCAAGCCACGGATGTGGTGACCATGAAGTGGAAGTTCAGGCACTTCGAGCGATAAGAAACTGCCATTTCGATCATTTAACCAGCTCGGTATCTTTGTGAGGAAAAGACTAAATATGCCGCACTCGTGTAGTATCTGTAAAATTGCCAACAAAGGTTAATCAAGGATTTGGCTATGCTAGTTTTGGGATATTTACTTTATCTCTTTTTATTGCCAAGATCTTTTTAAGTTTAATCTAATGGTCTATAACATGCCAAACACATTAACAAACTTCTTTCTAAAAATGCTTTTTGTCATCAATGGTTTTTTTTTAACATCTTATAATGCTCCAAATCTCTTCTCCCTTAGTAGGCTCAAATTTAAACTTTCAAGACATAGGAATGGGGACTTTACCAATTCAATCAATTTATTTGGGCTTTTGTAATAATATAATTTAATGTATTGGCATGTTATGGACCATCAAATTAAATTTAAATAAATCTAAGTTACCAAACGATCATATCCTGAAAAAGAGCATAGTAAATCCTGGTCAATCAATTGTACCTACATGAACTATAGAATCTTTATAACTCTATTGCTTTTCAAATATTCTTCAAAACACATAAAAAATATCAACATTTAAAAAGTTAACTTGTGTAGTAAATCAAGGAAAGATACCTGGGGAGGAGTCATCCTCGCTGTATGTGACAGTCGATTGTACATAAATACATCCGTAGTTTCTAGTGGTCCCATGCGAAACAAACCCACATTTGCTAACATTTCCACGTCAGCATCAGTTATTGGCTCTATCCTGAACAAGTTAGATATCTCAGATAGTTCACCACAACCATTAGTGACCACATGCAACCTTTCAAAAAGATTTTGCAGATTCTCAATCCTTTCCAAAGAGAAGCAATTCATCAAGTCAAGTGTCACCAAACTTGTTGGAAGCTCTGGAAGGTGTTGAAGCCTTTCACATCTAGACAAGTAAAGCCGTTGGAGGGTTTTAATATTTTTTATGCTTTCTGGTAGACTACGGATTGGATTTCCGCTCAAACTTAGTATTTCCAAGGATGAAAACGTACTAATGTCTTCCGGAACAGCCAAGTCCTTTAAATTGCAGTCTTGAAGGTACAAATTTACCAGAAAATGTGGTAAAGTTGTCACTGAAAAAGGTAAAGATGAGGAATTTCTTTTGCCCATTGCCAAAACCGATGTGAAGAAAGTTGTGATTCCGTCCATTCGAATCAATCCTAACAATTTCAGCTTCTGCAGGTCTATTGGCAACTCACCAAGCTTCAAGCAGCCGGACAAATTGATTTCTCTCAGTGATTGTAACTTACCAATTTCTTTTGGAAGCTGCTGTAGACTTGTACAGTCCATTAGATTTAAGAAAACAAGCTTCTGTAAATCACCAACGGAGGGATCAACTTCAACTAGTTTAAGGCAATCTTTCAGTACCAATCTTTCCAAGCTTGGAAATCCTGAGAAATCTGGGGTCCGAACTAGAGCATGTGAATGGCTGAGGTTAAGAATTTTCAGCATTGGAAGAGACTGTCATAAAAAGAAATTGAGTTAATGAATGTATCCTTCATGAATATTGAGAATGCCAGAGAAATGAGCGAAACAATGTGTATTATGTTGCGTTTAGACAATTTTTTTTTATCTCAACTAAAGTCACTTTATTAAATTGTCTAAATATTAAATATATAATTTTATTTTTTGAAAACTGACCGAGACATTTTTAAAAACTAACTGAAGTTGGGACAAGAAAATTTCTCTATGCTTGAACCACACATTTTTTTTTTCATAAGAGAGACTTCAGTTCAGAATCGTACCCTTATTCCTTTCCAAACATTTTTTAAGCTGCTATGGCGCATGTCAAGAACAACGAGATGCCTTAAGTCAAGATCGGTGGGTATAGATTTCAATGAAAATCTGTCCCAACGCAACCAAATAACCCTTTTAGGAAATTGTCTGAAATTTCCAGTAACATTAACAGTACTGAGATTGAGAAACTTCAGTTTTTTAATCTTCTCAAATGACTTTATTTTCAGGTTCTGATGCTGTCTCCCGTAAATCATACTAAACTCTTCTTCTTTCAGCATCTCCATGTGCAGAGTTAGTCCTCTGATGTTTTCTGTGCCCTGCATATACAATGAAGTTAGTCCCTCTATTGTTTTCTGCTCATGTTTTCAGCATCTGATGTAATCAGTTAACAATGTCAAAAGGCAAAATAATTGACAAACTATGATATGCATCTACAATTGAAGTAAGTTTTTTTCTTACAGTTTCTTCTTTCAGTACTAAGAAGGCATCCTTGTGACGCCACAATCTGCTACGCTTTTCCAGATCAGGTGATTCTTGACAAACAATGTCTCTTCCCATGTCTCTAAGTAAACAATGCATTCCAAACTTTCTTCCAGAGATCTCTATGAGATTTCTCTCTATAAGGTTTTGAATTCCATTTTCCGGATCAATACCATGATCATAGTCATATAGTATATTGGACACATAGTGTTTATCCTTGCCAATGAAGAGCAAGCAATGTCAAGAAATAACATTTTATGGCGATCGCTGAGAGAGTTGAAACTTACTTTGAGAACCTTTAGAATTTTCCCATACGTGTCATCAGTAAATGATTCGATTTCTTGCAGCTTACTTTGCCACACTACTGCATTTTTTCCAAACAGTGCCGAACCCAGAATTTTAAGTGCTAATGGAAGCCCCCCACAAAATTTTAAAGCTCTTTTGGAAAGCTCTAGTTTATCCTCCTTAGGATGAGTTTGTCCAAAAGCATGCCAACTGAAAAGCTTAAGTGAGTCATCTTTCTCGAGAGTCCGAACTTCAAACTTCATACACGTTTCATCATCATGAAAAATCTTCAATCCCTTATGTCTGGTCATCACAATTATTTTACTTCCTCCGACAATCTGATCCTGCATTTTGATAATCGAATCAAAGTGTTCTGAATCATCTATGTCATCCAGAACAATTAGAACTCGTCTGCAACGTATTGCATCTTTGATCTTCATAATTCCCTCATCTTTATCACCTATTCTAATTTTTTCCCTTTTCTGGATATCCGAAAGAAGTTTCTTTTGTAGACGAACTATTCCATTGGATTGCAAAGTTTCTCGAATATCTGAAAGGAAGCTAGCGCCTTCAAAGGACTCAAAAGTCTGGTTATAGACTATTTTAGCTATGGTAGTTTTACCAACTCCACCAAGTCCGTAGATCAGACCTATCTTGACATTATTGGTTGCGTCTTGAACCCAGGTGTTGATGGATTCTAGAGATAGTCCACGCCTACACGGAAGGACGGAACGTAGAATGGAACAAGTTTCACTTTTTTTCTTATTTCCCCAACAATATCCTCAATAAACTTCGCTTCGTCCCTATATAAAACATTGGAAGATTCAAATTGCTTAGATTATTAATCAATCCATGTAAATCACTTATGTTCACAAAAAAGCAAGCAATTGGTTGCAATTTCTGTAGATCTTAAATTAAAAAACGAATACTATTACATATAGGAACTGATGAATTACTAATAAAATTGACCTTATTTCTGAACAAAAATGTGGACAATCATTCACTCTTTTTCGTACAAAGTATGACCAATTATTCATTGTTAGTGATGGGCCAAAAACAAATTCACAGTGTTTGTTTTGACTCGAATAAATGAAATTTTTTAACAATTTGACTTTGGAAAATGAAAAAAGAAATTTTCGCACGAGAACACAAAGGTTTTAGAACAATTATTTATGAACATATTGTGTATTTTTTACACTTTTTATACTACCTTTTAAAATAAAAATAAAAACATCATTTTCAATCATTTGCAAATTTATTAGTACTAACATTTTTTTTTGTTAAGTGTTTGTATGGGTGGATTGTTCAAATGATACGGAACGTGCGTTTGTACCCGAGTATTTAACCTAAAAGATCCTCGGATCTTCACATAGTAGATATGCAAATGATTGTAAATATTGCATATTTGTTTTGTCAAGTTTTAAATGTTAGATGCATAAAAGTTTTAAATGTTATAATAAAGTTAACAAAAAATACTAACAGGCTTACAGTTTGGTACTGAATTCATTTGGAGATGAGGAACTGGTTCTGGTGAGAACAAATAAAACGATTTATAAAAAAACAGTTAAAGAGAAAGTTAAAAAAAAAAGTCACAGAAATACCCGTTCTGTAGAACCAGACCGGACAATTCTGCAACTTCTCTCAGAGCCGCTCTCCAATGGTTGACCTTGTCCATCTCATCATTGAATATCTCTGAATGAACTTCAAATGCCTCAGCAAAACTGCCAGTCTGATCCCAGACATCTGATGGGTCCACATGATAGAAAACAGGCACCACATAGTGTCCAACAGCTCTCTTGCGCTCCAAGATCATGACAAGTTCGTCGAGACACCATCTCGAAGAGGCGTAGTCCTTTGAGATCACTATTACGGATCCTTCGGACTGCTGTATTGCTTGTCGGAGTTCGGAGTCTATATTCTCTCCCCTCGCTATTGCGACGTCGTCTCTAAATGTGCAAATTCCTTCTTGCACCAACGCTTTATAGAGATGACCGGAGAAGTTTTTGCGAGTATCTTCACCTCTGAAACTCAAGAAAACTTGATATTCTTATCCATACATCGAAGCTTCATATGCTCTTGAATCATCCACTGAAGCAAAAATGTACAATCAAATCGTGAGAAGTGACAGAAAATAAAGCCTGAAATGAAGAACACTTGTGTTTTATACATTAAGTCAACGTCATGTATATTCAATAATTAATGTCGTTATTAAACCATCTCTTCAAGCACACGTTGCTTCTGCAATTCAAGCCGCGTAGCGACGACCCAACATTTTTTAAAAACTATGTATACCATCTCTTCAAGCACACGTTGATTCTGCAATTCAAGCCGCGTAGCGAACGCGGCATAACATAACATTTTTCGAAAACTATATATAGTTTTAATATGGAGATCAAATCATGAAATTTTATTTTCCTCAAGTAATTAACATTTATTGGCCACCATAAGATTTTTTATTTAATTATTAAGTACTAGAAAGATGAAATTTTAATTTTTCAATCAAAATTATTCTAAAAAAATTTGAAATAAAGTCTATTAAAAATTTATAAAATATATATCTCAATAAAAATTTATTATTATATTTAAATTTATCCAGTTTTAAACAACGAATTTTTCAAAACAGCTTAATTGCATTGGAAAGTTCAACTAGAACTTTTCAAGGTTGAAACTAGCAATAATCTACTTTTTAAGAGTGTCAACCATTTTAAAGTTGTGTTGAGTATTAGTAGAATCAAATAAGTTAAAGATTTATTCTTTTATTGATAGATTAATTTTTCGTAACATTACAAACTTATTTTTCTATTAATGTTGGACTAGTTGGCTATTAATAATTATGAAGTGGAGAGAATTATTAATTTTGGGAAGTGATTAAGTTGTATTTTTAGTAGTGTAGTCGTATTTTAATAAATATAAGAAAGAAGTAAGGTTAAAATTGAAAGAAAAAGATGAAGAGAAGTCTAAAAGAGAGAAGATATGGCTGTCATTTTGTGCAGAAAACAAAAGAGAGAAGAAGAAGAGAAGAAAGAAAGAGTAGAGAAGAGCTTTAGAGAGAAAACTTCAAATCACCATAACTTGAGTTCTAGAGGTCCCATTGACGATCCATAAAAAGGTTTGTGCTCCTAGTCATCCCCTCTTTCATTACCGACAGTAGCCAGGCCGTATTGGTGGGCTGCAATTGGCAATTTCTTGCCGAGAAGGGCCACGGTCGTGCAAATGGCTGTGGCGACGCTCGTGGCCGACTTGAATGGTCCAAATTTGACATTTCATGTCACAACCCGTTTCCAGAATCATGACCGGCGAACGAGACGAATCATCTGTGGAAGCCTCACCCATCCCACACAAGCCTCAAAGATCATATTACCATCCAAAACATTTAATAACACTTGTTATTCAAAAACATATGGAGTATAAAATGGATTTATATAAAATCAACGTAAAATATATATATACAGTTTGTATACCGAAAATAAGGTTTACTAGTAAACCAAATCAAATAAATAAAAATTCAAATGGCAACTCAATAAGCCAACAACATCTCGGTGTGAAATTCTAATACCCAAAACAAAGAGCTCGGATAAAAAGGGCATCACTAACCAAAGGACGCCTCACTGATATGAAAGATGCGGATCAGTTGCCAAAACCAAAATCTGTGTACCTAAAATATAGGATCAACCACAGACATAAATAAAATGGGGGTCAAACCCAGTGAGAAATAATACTCTAGAACGCCTCATACGTGTCTCACAAAGACTGTTTTGAAAAACGTTCGCAAATACCATATGCAATAACAATAGATATATAATTATAAACGCTATATATGTAATAGCCTTTTGAAAATCATTTCAAATTTTGTTCGCAAACAAAGCAACTAGCATGCACGTAGGCATAATAAAAATCATCTCAGATTTCAAATCAGAGTTTCATTTTTAAAACATATACAAGTGATACGGGACTAAGCAAGCGTGATATGGACTCAGCCATAAATCACGAGATGTGTGGACCAACCAAAATCATGATGAGGACCCGCCTCTATAAATATCAAATCATGTGCATGATCAGAGCAACATGGCTACCGACAACCCTGGTAGCTGGGCTATATCAATTATTGGTATACCAAAGGCTATGAGCCTCGTAGCATAGGTGTTCCCATATCGAAAACCAAATCATACTATCATATAGTATAAAATCCCAATCATGCAATCCAGCATAAAAAATCAGATATATATATATATATATATATATATATATATATATATATATATATCAATTTCAATACAGTTATTGATTATTAAATCACATAAACAATTTATTATCTCAACCAATCCTTAGATTAGTCCATATTCCAGAATATTCTCAGCACATCAAAAACTAGTAAATAGGAGTTCGAGATACAACCAATGTGTCTGAATCTGCTATTCACTCACCTAGAAGTCCAAGCAATATCACCAGTCAAGCCCCACTAGTTGATGGTTGGTCTCGCTAGCAGGGACAAGAAGCTGTACAAGTACAAATAGCTCAAACATCAAAATGTGGTACTGTGACAATACCAAATGCATGATATACAAATGCAAATGTAGACCTAATTCGAAAAAATGGCAAATCTTCCCAAATCAGGATCTGCTCGGTACCCAACAGAATCAAACACCCACATTGGCTTTAATCAACCTCCTCAACATCAATACAACCTCAATTTCAACCAACGAACTCAAAATCCTCAAGAATATCTACTTAGAAATTTGGATCTCTATGACCCATAAAGAGAAATCATCAATTTCTCCAAACCAAACTCAAATCTAAGTAGTTCTAACTTTGATCCAACAAGATGTATCAGAGACTACACTAGATCTGACAAGAAATCTAGCAAAACCCAAAACCCTAGTTTCAAATAAACCCATTTGGCTCAAACACCAAATCCCACGAAATCGAAGCTTAACCCACAAGCTTCTTGCTTCAAACAACCATAATCTAACACCTATTAACTCCCATTCCATCAGAAAAGAAAAGATCTGAACCAAACTTAAAGTTTGACCAGAACCCTAGAACGCTCAAATGCAAAGCAAAATAAGGAAATTGGGAGATTAATGGATGTTTCTTACCTCAGAAGTTGTTGTAGA
>CAODLS010340969.1:0-17830 GCA_948243855.1 Flueggea neowawraea
GGGTGGGCAAAGGCAAGGATGCAGATGCATTCCAGAAGAATTGCTTGGAGTTCAATTTGTGTGAATCTAGAAGGGATAATAAGGCACAGGTGCTGGCAACTGCCATAGTAGACTTGGCAGATTACGGTGTTGTCAGTGAACCAATAAGCATAACTGCTCCAATGAAAAGCAAAAGGAGCTTTAGGAACACATCTGAGCCAGTTTTGTATATTAGTATCCAGCCTGTTGATAAGCGCAACAGGTCCTCCCTGAGGGACACCATGTCTAAAGAGGAATTAGTGGAAAAGAATCGTGGTGAGTCTGTTTCAGCTCTAATGAATGAAGAGTATGCTGAGGAAGCTGAGGTTGCCTCATTCACTGACGATGATGTTTCTTCGCACTCCACTTTGACTAATGGGGGTTTGGCCCGTCAAAATGAAGAGGTGCTTCTTTTCTTTTCATTCTCTTCCTTGAGTCAAATTTCTGCTAATATCAATACTGTCAACATCTTCGTGGCATCCTAAGTAATTAGGTTATCTTGAAACTCACTCAATGAGCCTTTTTGACTTGTCACATTACTTAATATAATATCCAGACAAAACTATTAGATGGCTTATTCTGGTACTTAATGCGTTTAAATAGATCATTCCCATGCATGTTTCCTTGCCAGAACAGCATAGAGAAGAGCATCTTTTACATGTGTGTAGGTCTTTATCCTAATAATAAAGTTGCTTGCTTAGTAACGAATAGAGTTGAACTTTCACATTGAATTGCAGATTGGACCAGACAGGCTAGCAGATAGCAAAAGAAGATTAAATGGGGATCATAATGTAAATTCAAAGTTCGAGAATGATAAATATACACAACGGCAAGATCTGAAGGGGAGTTCATCTTGCTCATCCTCCGTAGATCTATCTTCCGATCTGGAGAGCCCTGTAAATGGTGATGCTTCTGTATTGAATCTGATTGACTCCAGTTCAACGTCTACTGTTAATAATTATGAAAATAAAAAGGATGAGGCCAATATGGCCATTGGAAGGAACGGCCATCAAGATTTATCACGCGAGATTGATGAAAAGGTTGATGCTCACACAAATGACAAAACAAATACATCTCATCTTATTCCAGCCAAGGTAGCATCTTCATCAGATGATGATATAGATGATGCTTCTGCTGAGGATATGGATGGAAAGAAGCACCGAGATGATGATAGTCCACATATGAAAGATAAAAATCATTTGTTAGAAGGTCAAACACAAGATAATTCTCCTCAGGTTACTACCAAAAATGGTGGTTTGCTTGGAAATTATACGCCTTCAAGCGGCGAAATTTATAAAAATGATAGATTAAGGCAAGTAAAATCCGTTAGATCACCATCAGACTCAGTTAGAAGCAATGGACTGGTTGGCAGAAATAATGACAATGAGATGAAGGAAACCGGTGCTTCAGGGGACACAGAGAACAGTTCAGGGAATCTTAAATTCAATCAAACAAAAAGTGCTAAGATTTTTTCAAAGGATATCAGAACCACCATTTCAGACAGCAAAATCCAGCAGTTGGAACACAAAATAAAGGTGCTTGAGGGTGAGTTGAGAGAAGCTGCTGCTATCGAGGCCTCGCTTTACTCAGTTGTTGCTGAGCATGGAAGTTCTGTCTGGAAAGTTCATGCTCCAGCTCGGCGTCTATCAAGGTTGTATCTTCATGCTTGTAAAGACAATCTCCAATCAAGGAGAGCTAGTGCAGCAAGAACGGCTGTTTCAGGACTGATTCTGGTTGCAAAAGCATGTGGAAATGATGTCCCTAGGTATTCAAAACTCACATTTCTGTGACTCTTTCCTTCCCTCTTTCATTTGCACTGGTGTATTTTTTCATGCAATTCTTATTCACTTGTATGGTAAACCAAAGAACTAGTGTTGACAGGTTTGTCGGTATAGTAGAGGCATTCTCTGTATAGACATTAAACTTAGTCCTCTAGAGGGTTGTCATAATGGATTTTTTAACCTTGCAATTTCTAGCATGGAAACTGAGTTTTTCCGACCATTTTATATTTATGCAATAGATAGCAAAAATTTCAGTAGATGCCCTTTTTTGGACCATAAGCTCTCTAACTTTAAAGCATGATACATTTTTTTTTTCCAACTTCATGTATTGATTCTTTAAATGCAGGTTGACGTTTTGGTTGTCAAACTGTGTAGTTTTAAGAGCAATTATAAGTCATACAACTAAGGAGCTAGGTATACAACATTCCGCCGGATCAAGTTCAGAAAGGAATGGTTTTGCGATGGATTACATGACAACATCATCTTCATTAAAATGGAAGGAGTCATCTGCTAGTAGAAAGGATATCAAAAATTTAATGTTGAAGGATTTTGGCAACTGGGAAAGCGTGCGAGCTTTTATATCTGCACTGGAAAGAGTTGAAGCTTGGATTTTCTCCCGAATTGTGGAGTCTATGTGGTGGCAGGTACATGTTCTTTTCTCAGTTTCCTCCCTATATCCACTTTCTTGTTTTAGAATTACCCCACATATGTTGCTCTATTTGCACTTGTAAATTTTGCACTTTTTTACTTTTACATTATTTGTATTGACCATTTAATTTGATGTTTCTGTTCCAGACTCTTACCCCACATATGCAATCTGCTGCTACAAAAGAAATTGATAAATTTGTTAGTTCTACCTCTCAGAGAAGTCTTGGAAGGACATCAAGTTCAAGTGATCAAGGCCAAGGAAACTTTTCCATAGACCTTTGGAAAGAAGCATTCAAAGATGCATCTGAAAGGCTTTGTCCTGTTAGAGCTGGAGGGCATGAGTGTGGATGTTTGCCTGTGATAGCCAGATTGGTAAATCTATAAATTCTTTGTACTTCCAACCCTAGCATCTGAACATTTGACACCTATATTCTTATGCTTATATGCAAACTTTTACCATTCAGACGTTGTGTTTATGGCTCAGAGATATTAAAAAATATGTAGAAGCAATATCACATTTCTTATGTGGATGAAATAAACTGAATAATAATATCAAGTTTAACAATATATTTATCATTAATGTGAATAAAATACTCATCCTAATTTTGAAATTTGTTTGTTGAAACAATATGGCATTAAGATGCATTTTCATAGATATAGGTAATGGAGCAATGCGTTGCTAGGTTAGATGTGGCAATGTTCAACGCCATTCTTCGTGAGTCTGATGATGAGATGCCAGCTGATCCTGTATCTGATCCCATTAGTGATTTGAAAGTTCTCCCCATTCCAGCTGGAAAGTCGAGCTTCGGTGCTGGTGCACAACTGAAAAATGCGGTGAGGACTGTATACCGTTGTTAAAAGTCTAATAAATTGTATATATTCATTCTTTTTTCCCAAGAAAGAAGTTTTACATGTCAAGTATGGGGTTGAAAGAAACCGATTTGTTGAAGGTGGCCATTTTTCCATCACCTTAATTTTACAAGTCAAGTATGGGATTGGGAGACACTATTATCTTAGGTGAACCAAGCTTTAATTTTTTAGCTGATTTCTCTCGACTAACTTTTTCTCCAGTTTCCAACATTCAAATAATGTAGGGAATTCTCACAAACCCTTTTGGGGTATTAATACTTTTAATGTGCATGTGCACAATATTGTCCATTTGTCTTTTCAGCAAATTTCATCTATTAGACTGAAGTTTAAGTTGAAGTAATCTGGGTTCATTTTTGAAATGGCAACCAACCAACCTGGATTTTGTTTATTGTGCCACTGCAAGGAATTGAAATTTGTAGGTGAAACTTTTCTAAGAGCTAATGGCTGATTACTGGATTTGATGACCATTGGATTCGATGTGTTCTTTGAATGACAGATTGGAAATTGGTCAAGATGGTTGACTGACCTATTTGTTTTGGATGACAACGATGCACTTGAAGACGAGGATGATGAAAGACAAGACGCATCCTTCAAATCGTTTCATCTCCTGTTAGCCTTAAGTGATCTCATGATGCTGCCAAAGGATATGCTCTTAAGTAAATCCATAAGGAAAGAGGCAGAACATACTTCCATGGACCTACATACTTAAGTATGCCTTATTCAATAACCTGCAATTCTTATTCATAATGGCGTGCTTTTGTTTTTGAAGGTCTGCCCTATATTTGGTGCACCATTAATCAAGAGGGTTCTTGACTATTTCACACCTGATGAGTTTTGCCCTGATCCAATTCCAGTTGTTGTGTTTGAAGCTTTGGAGTCTGAGGTTAGTCTTATTCCAAGTGAAACTCCTCGTGTTGCAAAAGATTTATCAGATGTCTATGCTGAAATCCAAGTTATATTGAGTCAACTAATGAGCCAAACAACTGAACTCCTTGTCCTGGTCTATAGTCATCTACTGTTTTATGAGTTTGCTTTGGTTCCAAAACAAAGGCTCTGTAAGAATGAAAACGTAAAATCAATCTAAATGTTGGTTCCAAAACAAAGGCTCTGTAAGAATGAAAATGTAAAATCTATCTAAATGATAATCAACTGTTTTAAGGTGCTCAAATTTGAAAGCAACTGTGCCTGTTGCTGAAAAAGAAATGGATTCTATTGGAGTCACGACATGAAGTCCATATGTTCTGTATGATAATCGTCTGCTGAATTTATGGTTTCTTTTGGTTTAGGAAGCTTTCGAGGCTGGGGAAGATTCTGTTACATCTGTGCCATGCATTGCTGCGCCTCCAATTTATCTACCACCTTCTGCTGATGCTATCGCAAGTACTACAGGAGAACTTGCTGGTCAACCTGAACTGAGAAGAAGTGGATCTTCTGTGCTCAGAAAATCATACACAAGCGATGATGAACTTGACGAACTGACCTCTCCTTTAGCTTCAATCGTCCTGAAAAGCTCTCAGTCTTCATCTGGACAAACAAAGCCTAAATGGAAAAGGAGAGACCAGAGCAATCAAAACGCTATCAGATACGAGCTTCTTAGGGACGTATGGCTC
This sequence comes from Flueggea neowawraea, assembly GCA_948243855.1. Lineage (NCBI taxonomy): Eukaryota > Viridiplantae > Streptophyta > Magnoliopsida > Malpighiales > Phyllanthaceae > Flueggea > Flueggea neowawraea. Next base: position 4,928 of record CAODLS010340969.1, read on the forward strand.
AACAGCGAGTAAACCATATTGTACAAAGCCACTAGTACATATGAATAAAATCATGCTAAACTTTGTTTTCTCTTTTAACTTGTAAATCTGTTGTCGAATTTTGGGTTCCAGTGGTTCTTTTGTAGCATTTGTACAAAAAAGAGACGCAATTCTCGTAGCTTTAGTGAAGAACTCACACTTTCATCCATAAATAGAGTGTTGTTTCAGTACGACTTGCATTTTCATGTTCATTCTTGATAATGCGTTTTCTTTGAATTATGATCAAATGGCTTGTCAAGGTACAAGAAAGTAAGGTCAATTCCAGAAACTGGAGATTTTTGTTTTTTTTTTTACTAGAACCTGGAGATTTTGGGATTGCAGCCATTACGTCCGTTTGAAGCCACCAATCAATTTGCCAGGATTGTGGACAATATTGCTTCAGAAGGCTAACCATAGTGAGAGGATCGTATAGACGACGCCAAGAAACAAAGCTGGTGATTTGCTGTCTCATTCTCTGCCTTGGAATAAGACTTGCCATTTCAATCTAACAAAATATCCATTGGAAGTTATGCACAGATTGCCAGATAGTTTTTTGTTTTGGCGAACAGACAAGGGCCATGCAGTTGCCAGGTTCTTTAGCCATTGCATACGCTGGCCAAATGTTCATATTATTGGATGTTTTGTTTATGACTAGTGAATAAATTCCAGAAGCAAATTGAATAGTAAAATGTAAGGATTGACACAGTCTATTTTAAAAGCACAATATACTATGCATACTCAACAAGCACGCACATCCAAACAGAAGTTTTTAAATCAAATTGCAGTATCTCCACTGTTACTCTGTTGAGAAATTCTTACTTTTAATGGATGAAAAAGGAGCAAGAGCCTAACCCAATAACATTAAGAAAAAACCTCAATCCACTAGTATAACTGATTTCATGTTCCAAGGACCTGCGATGAGAAAATACACACCACAAAAGCAGCGAGCCAGCAGGAAGCAGTCAAAGATGACAAATTATATTTATATGAAGTCATACAAGCCAATCTCCTGTGCTTTTTATCTCTTGCCAAAATTACGTTACAATCATACATCCTCAAAATTGCAATCTACTCCAATCAAGTAGAACTCAAACTTAACATATGATCCAAAAACATTTCAGACAGTTGCCATAGACGCTCCGTTTACATTCTACATATTTACTAAGAAGCCGCCATGTATATGTATTAAGGCATTCGCCAGCTCGAATGAGAATAAAAATCAAGCAACCAATTTCGGTGAAGAAGTAACAGCATTAAAATGTTTCAGGTGCAATGCAGCCAACAAACCTTGCCAAGTTTCACTAGGTGCACCGGCCACTTGAACATCGACGAGCTTTTTCTGTTTCTTGAAGTAATCTTCCAATGCCTTTCCCTGGAAGTAAACAAATTATCCAAAAATTAGCAAGATGTCCAGACTCAATTAGTTCCTTACTTCCTTGTAAACTTCAACCTGGCTATTGAAATATTCGCTTGCTTGGTTATTATCACTGACAACAAACTCATAATTCCTGAAATGCAAGTATAGAACACAATGAATGATGACGCTAGAGTTCCTATCCGAAGAGTTCATACCTGCTCAGCATATATGCGGAACTTCTCATTTAAGGCATTTCCCATATCAGCAACAGGGGACCTAGAGTTCCCCATGCTAATTAAATTCCTTTTCACCTGGTTCTCTTGAGTGCATTTAAAATTCACAACCAAATCAATATCCGCAATTTCATCAAGAATCTCCTGCAACCAATCCCAACATTACAAGGACACACAAAAAACACATTCCGTCCTTTTTCTACTACAAATACATATCTCCTCATTTTGTTTACCAGAAATTCAAACCGGCAGGAACAAAGGCTATAATCATAATACTTTGAATAGCATTAAGAAACATAAAATTCCACCTACAGCTTGGATCCTAGTTCTGGGGATACCGTCCAAAATGAACCCATTTTCACCATTGTAGTACCCTTCTTCGAGCCTCTTCGACAACAACCCAAATATCACATCTTCAGGCACTAACTTCCCTTCATTCACTGAATTCGCAATCTAATTCCAACCCAGTAACACAAAATTCATTACTTTATCGAACTTAAAAAATGAAAAACAAAAAGTTCAGTGCTTCATTGACTTGTCAAAATGAAAACAGAAAATTCCAAGAGGTGAAATTACCCGCTTGTACAGAGAAGAGTTAGGGTTAAGCTCTTGACGAAGAAGGGTGCCCATGGAAATGTGTGGAACTTCTAGAAGCTTCGAGAGCTTCTCCGCATACACTTGCTTTTTAGCTCCGGGGTCGCCAATCAACACCCACTGCACTCCTCTCTCCAAAGTGGAGCCCGCTGCAGACTCCGCCATCTCTACCGCCCGTCGCGAATACCTTTCCTCTTCTGCCTCCAAGTAGTAATCTTCATAGTCGCATTGAAGCGCCACCGCCGATCCAAAGCTGCGAGTAGAAAAGACAAGGCGGCGGAGAAATGGTTGCACTGCTTTGACGAGGCCGAGTCCGTGTCGGGTAAGCCCGGCCATGGTGGCGGCGATAGAGAGGGAACAAAGCGCTTCTTGCGAAACGAGCGAAAGAGGGGTTTGGAAGGAGAAGAGATGCGAGGTTTCAAGAGAGAAGGTTTGATCTGGAAATGGGGCTGGTTTACAAGAAAATTACGATAATACCACTAAATTTTAAAATTCCAGGTGGCATGTTTTTATTGGGTGGAAGAGTAGATTGCGTGGTGTTTGATTGGGTATTGGTAGGGGACGCGGTAGAGCTTGTTTATGGGAGCGAAGCCCTTGGCTTTTTAACATCGGACGGACTTCCATTTGCTTGAGGCCTCCGCAAGACTTGGAGTGTCATATTGCTTCTTAGAATGACACGTGGACATTTAAGTCTAACTCGCACGGTTGACGAATGTCTGCGTGGAACTTTGCCACGTAATAAATGTTTTAAAAATTAGCTGGATTAGTTTTGACGCTGGCTTTGGCCTCAAATTGTACATAATGCCTGTATTTGTTTGACTTAGATTAAAGAAATAGATCATACTAATTGCATATCCGGTCAATGACAGGGGTTTTATTTTATCACAATCGAAATAAGAAAAATCATATATTGCATTTTATTTAGTTTATTATATAAAAGCAATTGTAAATGAAAACATAAATTAAGTAGAAAAGCTACCTAATGTAAAACATAGAATTTAAATGCATGATTACAATTTTAAAAAAATTGCAATATTGATTTAACTTAAATTGTTAAATAGTTTTAAAATTTTAAAAATAGAACAAAATAAAAACAAAAAAAAATTGCATTGGATGAGAAAAATCACGTCAAGAAAATATTTTACTTCATTGAAAGAGATAATCTAAAACATTTAAAATTATATGAAGCTATAATCAAAGGATACTCATTTTCTGAATGCAATATTAGCTGTTAATTGCAATCAATAAACAGTGAAAATGTCACCAATTCACTTCTCAAAATTTGAACTTATCTTTTACGTGCAGCCATTCATTCAAAAGTAGAAATATCTAAAGTTAATACATTCATGCTTTCATCAAAAATGGCACTGGCAAAAAGGCTAAAGTTTACGTATATAAAGATCAAGTGATTCACTTTCACTTATTGTAACAACAATTGAATCTATTATATTTATTTTACAATTACTGCGCAAGACTCAAAGCCATCAAATTACGAAATTGATGTCATTCTGACAGATACAAATAAATCACCAAATTTTCCTCTCCATCTTCCACTTGTATGGAAGATGAATATTAAATTTTGTTGCAGAAGATCACAAGACGTACATACTACAAATCTACTCGCTGCAACACTCTGAGTCTTTGACAAAGATGCTCCCAAAAATATTGCAAAGACAATGTAAACAATAATAACATACTTGTGAGATAAAACGATGCCGATAAATCACTACGCGAGGAGCTAAACTGAAGAGCAATACTACCAACCAAGTACCTCCTTTAAATTAATCTAAATGGACCTCAAAGAGATATAATCAGCACAACTTCAATCAATGCTATGCATTTGTATGCCTAAAATCTTATTCATCAAACAGTTGTCCAACTCCGAAACTTAATGCCTACAGCAGTTTTACTGCACAAACTGCTCCGCACTGAAGCAAACCCAAATTGTAAAATTCATTAAGCTCCATCCACCCAATTCCAGGTTCAGCGACCACATCCATGTCCTCAATATGCAATGCTTTAACTCTCTAAACTCGGAACACAAAACTCAGTATAAGCAATTAAGTTTACCAAAGTTATGCGACATTATTAGGCAATTTTCACCCCAGATGTGGTAATTTTTAAATTGATTATTCACTTTTCCACATTTGCATGAACCAAAATAGGACTATTCTCTCGCAAGTCACATCTGGAAACGCTACTCAATAAGAACACAATTAGTTTTACATCCTAATTGATCACCTATCAATCCTAATTTTCCACAGTCACCAGCAATCAAAAAATACAAGATACTACTTGAGCCAGAAGAAGTAACTTTGTTATGTTGATACTATTTACTTCGAAATGCAAAGCACATTTCTGGGAACGTCTGCTCATGTTGAATAGCCATGCCAATTAACACAAAAATTTTTGCATCAGTTTAACAAATTTGTAACTTCCCTTTAAGAATTACCTTTCTGTTGTGCTCGTGCTCAGAAATTTCTTGTATCACTTTCAAGGGCCAGAACTGATGAATCCTTTTTCACAACTACTAAAACATTCTTTTGAAAACCATGATGATTGCATGTTTCAAACTGCAGAGAGATGATGGCAGTGGAAATATCACTTGCAATTTATTTCTGAAATAATAATTTTGGCCCTTCCATATCAACCATTGAAACCTGAATGAACCATCAAGCCAGAAAAGAAAAGAGGGAGAAAGAGAAGAAATTGAAGAATAAAGAGACGGTTTTGGAAGAAAAGCAGTTGGGAAACAGAAAGGATAGAGACGTGTAAACCGTAATCAAGTAAAATTAAAATTTATTATAATTTTTAAAAATTAAAAAATATGAGAAATTAACAGATGGCATAAATGGAGATTAATTTATAGTGTTTTAATATGTTATATAGATTTGGTAAATTATGATAAATTGTAATATTATTGACCATCTCTAATTTTGTCCTTATAAAAGTGTTTTTATATTTTTATATGAAAATGGTGAATTCTTATTATCCATAAGCTATTTATGTGTTTTTTCTCTTAAATTTGCCATTATTTTTTTTTATGTAGAGTTGGGATTAGGCATTTTTTAATAATACTAAAATTAAATAATTGCTTTTATTTAAAAATGCATTACATGTAATCAAAAAATGAAAAACAAATTAATATGTGATAATTTTTTCTTTCATCACAATATAAAATATGTATTTACGTAAAAAAAGAAAAAAAATGTTTTCATTTATGAATCAAAAGAAGACAGGTGTTTTGATCATATAATTAATCAAATCTCATCTTTTATATATAAAGTTGGCATTAGATATTTTTGGATAGATACCAAAATTAAATAATTGCTCTTATTTAAAAAATTCACTACACGTAATTAAAAAAATAAAAAATATTAATATGTGATAATTTTTTTCTTTATCACAAAAAAAATATGTTTATGTAAAAAAATTGAAAACTTGGGATAGAATGAATCGTTGAGTTTGACGAATATTATTTGCTAGGCATTTTTCTTGAAAAACAATAAGGGATAAATGGAAAAAATTATAAAATTTAATAAATATAACTAATAAAACTTCAATTTCTTAATTATTTTGCAAAGTTATTATTGTCTATAAAATTGGGATAGAATGAACAAAAATGAGATGGTTGTCTAAAATAAAGGCGTTTTCAGAAAGCTGCAGCATTTATTTTTTGTCCTTTGTAAATATACTAACTCAATATACTACTTAAACAAACATGCATAAATATTGCAATATACTTAATATGTTTCAAACAAACACACCCAATATTTAAAAAAGAAAAAAAGAAGAAGAAAGAAAACCACTTCTCGAAGAAATCAACTCAACTAAACTGATCTTACGTTTTAATGGCATCTCACTCCACCTCGCCAAATCAGGCTCGCCTTGAAGGAATAAGAATAACACATAATATTCTAAGTTCCAGGAGAAGTTGTCCTTGGGTTCCACACAGCATGACCCAGATCAATTGTTGGTTCGTTAATCTAGCCAATGAAAAGAGATCTTAAGGTATAGATCTAAAGTCTTACATTCCCATTTGTTATTCAGTTGGTAATGAAAAAGTTTGATAGAAGCCAACAAATAAATCTTGCTCCATATTGTATACAAAAAAGTTTGATACAAGCAGACAAATCTACCCCAGAGGAGCACAACGGGCAAAAACCAAAAGAAAAGCAGATCTCCACAAACAAAGGGGATCAAACCCCAAAGAATATATAATTGACGAGCAAAATATTACTGAAAAGCAAACCTCAATAGAGACAACAGTTCTTTTAACAGTAATTGAAAACCGATTTTAATTACAGAGGAATATACAGAGACAACTAATTAATAACAATATACACGCCAGGCATTCATCGATGCCAAACATAGGCTTTCTAAGCTAAAAAAAGTGCTATAATATGTTTGCTTTTTTAATCTTGAGATCAAAAGTTGAATCATTTTTGCAGAAAAAAGGTAAAAATAACGAAAGAATGAATGAATATTTATTACACGGATTAATTTACAAAGATCAATATAATGAGGATTAATTTACCAAGATCAATATAATGATCAATCCTATCACAACATCATAACCTTAAACTCCTGAAAATTGAGGACACCATCACCATTTAGATCAAATTTAGAAATCATAGTCTTACACTCTTCAATACTCTTTGACTCACCTAATCTTTTAAGCATTCTCTTGAGGCTCTTAGGTGTAATACACCCACTTCCCTCCATTTCATACATCTTAAAAGCCTCCTTCAAATCACTCTCCTTCTCCTCCTCATTTCCTCCATCCACAAACCTAATAAACTCCTCCAACACCAGCACCCCATCCCCATCCAAATCGCAACTCTCCACCGCTACCTCTGCCTCTACTAGCGAAAGCTCGCGGCCTATTGCCCCTACGCATTGTTGGAGCTCTGAAGGGGATATCTTCCCATCTCCATTTTTATCGAAGTAGTTGAACACTTTCTCATATTGCACGTGTTTCTTCATTATCTATGGAGTTCGTATAAAGAAAGAAAGGAAGAGAGAAAAGAAGGGAACAAAAATACAAGAGAAGAGCCAAGACCTTCATTCTATTTGCTTGCAGTGGGTTTTATAGAAATGACATTGAAGGATGTTTATCAAATCATTTGCGCGTGTCGTGAGTTGACCGCCTAAGTTGTGAACAGAACCGACCCGAAATGAGGAGAAGGGAAAAGAAGACCAGACTTCTTGAACATCATGCTGGATACATGCAGTGAGACACAAATTGTTTTGTTTTATTTGGTTGGTTGAATTGTGGTTTGATTTTGAGAGGTTAAAACGCGAAAAGGAATCAACAGAGAAATGACCTTATTTGTTGACTTTTGACACAACACAACATGTACGGTCTTTTTTTCCTAGAGAGATTCTTTGTACAACCGTCGAAACTTCCTCAACCATCCAAATGGGAAGTTAAAAATCCAAGTTGACACAAAAGGAGGCTGCTAATGGTATTCGATTTCTTTCTTATTTTCCCATGATTTATAATCTTCTTAACAAATTATATTGATTATGACATAAACCTAGCTAGTTCAATTAGCACTTTACTACTAATTAGTTAATTCATTTTATTTTCAAGCAAAATTGGAAATTGATTTGAAAAAGATGATATTTTAATTGTGTAGCAAAATCCTATTTGATTTATTGCATGGTATGTTTAATGAATCACGCACTAGCTAGATATTAAGACAGAATTTGCAAAGTTTAATTTCAATAACTCGTGAGATGTAAATCTTATATATACATTAGGACTTAAGTTCAAACTTTATATGAAAGTTACTCGTACGTAAGAGACATTTTCTCCATAGTTTTTATCTCATGTCAGTCGAAGATAAGTAATTGAGAAGTTTGTAAAAGGAAATCTTATAATTAGCAAATAAGCACGAAACGGATATAACCCATAATTAAAAATCGTGATCAATTACCATGTGCATGTTATGATAATCTATTTAATATATTAAAACGCTTGACATTAACTTCCACTTATGCCACATGTCTCCATCACAATTTTTATAAAATTATCTAATTAAATAAATTCAGTTTTAAAGAAATTAGAGTAGACAATTAGATAAAGATTACAAATTTAAAAAAAAAAAATACCGAAAAGATAAATGTTTACAATATAAGAATCCATTCTCCCTCTCACCAAAACCGTCTCTAACTGTCTCATGTCTCCATTCCTATCTTTCTGCATCCTCTCCCTCTTTCTTTTTCTAACCCGTCTCTTTTTTATTCAATTTTCTTCTCTTTAGTCTGCTTTTCTTCACCTTCCAAACCGATTTTTACAGATTTGTTAATGCTTACCTGTATTTGTTCTTTGTTTCCACTTGGTTTTTTCTGAGTCATTTTCGCACCCTCTTTGGATTCAACAGGCTACATTGAGTTTCCAGCACTGGCATCAATTTCACCACGTCCCTGCCGGTAACCCTTTGTTTTTCTTCTCACCTTATGTTGATTTGTGGTTTTAGGTTGTGCAATTTCAGTAATTACGTATAAAAAAATCAATGCTTTTCGTTGTGGATTTGTAATTTTTCAGTGTTTTTGATTGCTTGGCGTTGATTATTTGAATTTTAATTGCTTTGGTAATCGTTGATTAGGTTCAACCGTGGACATCCAGTTTTGATATATTAGATAGATTAATTGGTTTGCTAATCATTGCTTTGGTTCAACCGATAATTATTTGTTGATGTCCAACATTGTATCTTTGTCATATGATTGGTCATAATTGATTTACAAAGGTTCTGTTTCAAGGGAATTACTGAGATAAATGTGTGCATATGTATTCTGGAACTGCATCCTAGCTAATTCTGGAATTGCATTTTCAACCAAGATGAAGGCAAAGAGCTCTAAACAATATCAGAGCAAACTATTCAGTATGTATAGTGTGTTCCAATCTCTGTATTACATTCCAAATTGAATTCATTATATTCCACTCATTATGTTACATTCTTAAATTTCTTGAAAGAATTCTCATCAACAGTTGTCTTCCCACTCATCCACTTCTCTATATTTCACTATTCAGGTTGGCCTACGATAGGTCTTCTGCTCACTGCGCTGGAGCAGTTTTTCATGCAATGATGAAACTGGCATTGGAAAAGCCACACAGTTTACACGGTAATTGGTTTATCCACCACTATTGTGTTCATTTATGGGAGCGGTTCTTCAGTCCTTTTATAGATGGAGATAGATGGAAGATTAAGATGTCTTCAGCCATTGTTACGACTTTTAGATTGAAATTAATGTTTCTTTTGTGTTGTTTGTTCTTTAATCTGGTGTTAGTCCTTTGGTCACTTGTACAGGAATTTCTGAATCCGCTAAGTTAATAATGTATAATTTCTCTGCAAATGTTTATTGGATAAGGGAACCGTTGGCCTTATGGTGCTGAGATTATTTGTAACTTCATTCAGATTTTGCCCATGTTATACGATAAAGATATTATAATGGAGGATGCCATATTGAGGTGGGCTGACGAAAAAAATAATGCCGAAGAGTCAGATAAAGTGTTTGTCAAGCAGTCAGAAAGTTATAGCAAGCCACGAACTAATTTTGCAAAAAAAATAAGTTACTGTTTTATAATTTTTAACTAAGATTTCTTATTTTTAAATAGTTGAAAAATATAAAATTCTTTTTTTTTTTGGTTTGAATAGTTTGTCAAACTTCATAAAATAATGAAACATCTCAAAAGTTACCAGCTAATATAACAAGTCGAACTCTAATTAATTAGACATCAAATGTCACAACCTCAACCAAACAACCTTCTTCACAAACATAGTACTGAGACAGTGGAAGATCATCGTCGTCCATTTCTTCGTTAAGACGAAACAAGAACACACGATCATTACGAAGATTCCACTGCTCCTCAATTCTTTCCCTCAAATCACCCACCGTGGTTGTCTCCGTCACGGCGGTCTCAGCCTCCTCAGTGGCGGATCTCACGACGATGTTGAACTCTCTTGGCTCAGGCAAAGGCTGGACGACAAGGCCAATCGTGGGAAACGGTCCGAAATTGTACTCATAAATGTGGCGGTCGTTTTGAGGAATTTCATCGTTAAATATTAGGGTTTGCCTCTCAACTTTCACACCTAACTGCAGCTCAATGCTTGTTTTCAGCTGATAAATTGTTTGGTAATAGCCCACTTCGATTTCTGGTTTCAGTTTTTTTCCACCAATCTTAAAGACCACCATGGATAATTAGAAAATAATAAAAATACCGCAAAAACCTTTTGTGCTGGGGTCTTAAGAGTCTTATTTGGTCTCTAATGAAGACCATAGTATATATATCATTTATACAATGCTCATGCAAGTGAAAGTATAACTTTGTGACGAAAGTGAAACAAGTAGTTTAACATCTAATATTTTGTGTTTCATGATCAGTGAATGTATATGTAATACATGCATGCTTTTTTAATCCCTAAAATTGGTTTGTTATTTCATATTTTTTGCATTTCTATCTTTTGCCTACTCGTGAATCATGGAGTTAGTGTTTTAATTTTAATTTACAGCTTCCAAGAAATATTATAATATTAAAAAAATGCGTATACATATCATGCATTTCAATTTTCAGGAATGTAATCCTACTATATTTACTAGCTTAGCACAATATTCTTATTTTATTTTATTAATTGGTTGAAAAATCTAAATCCCAATCAATTTTAAATAATATTAAGAAATAATATAGTCATAAAGTTTAATTATGAAGACAAAAAAGTAGAAAAAATTATAATTAATACTACATGCCACATTCGTTTGACATATATATTAAGTATATTATTATTTTTCAAAAATAATTTCTTCAATATATCAATTGATCTTGTCTTAGAGAGAATAATGTTTTGTATTTGTGCCTACAAATTTCTATTTTGTATAATTTTAAAAAAATAAGTATTTTTTATATATATTTAACAAAATAATCTAAATGAAAGAATAGAATATATTTTATATTTTTTACTACATAATGCATTCATAAAAACTAACTTAAGCGAACTAAAATTTATTTTGTGATTGTAGTAGTTATCAATAATAGTGTCTACTAACAATAATAGTGTAGTATTTTTTTCGTTTAGCTAAATTGTTTCTTTTATTGACTTAAAAATATATTATTTATATTATTTAAAATTATAAATTGCTGAAAAATTGAAAATTAAAAATATAAAATGTACTTATATGTCTCTTGAAGTTCCATAATTAACATTTAATTTAATTTTTAATAATGTATTATTAAATGAACTTAACTCACTTTAATTGATTACTAACTTTATACATAATAAAAGCACATTTAAGTGCCTACTAAATATTAATTAAATTAATTATATAAAAATAATTATTCAAAAAATTATAAATTACCACAAAATTTAAAAAAAAAATAATAGAGAGATCTTGAAGAATTTCTCTTGAACTTCCTATTTGTTCAATTTCATATATTGTATATGATATGATATGTGAGGATAAATAATAGTTATTTTTAAACAACACCAAACAAAAAATTTAATTTGTAGGAAATAAGATTGATCATATGCATAATACAAAAATTTATTCTCATAATATGGTACATAGGTAAATCTACAATTTGAGACGAAAAAAGGGGTTTCAACTTTCAAATCCTTGTTTCCTAACATGGTAAAACTGGTTTGAAGAATTGTCAAAATAAAAAAAGGCGGCTGCAACAACTTGAAAAGCCCGCAATCGGCCAATGGAGTATCCAAATACTTTCGTGTAAGCATAACACGTCATATCAAAATTAGATAACAATTACTTTTTTTGTCTTATAAAAATAGATTATATTTTTTTAATTTATTTCAAATTATAAAATTATTTTTTTAATATTAATAATTAATATCAATTGTACAATATTATTTTTATTTAAATATATAGTAAATTGTGTTATTAATTAAAATTTTTTAGTAAAATTAATAACTCTATCTAATTTTTTTAATTTTTATAAAAAAGTATTGTGGTCTATCTTCATAAGACGGAGGGAGTATTTGACTTGGAACTTGAGAATTGTTTGAGATTGTTAAGTTGGTGGATGTCATATATATTGTGCTCCAAATGAAGATGCCAATCCTCAGCTGTGTCATAAAAATCAAATCCAACTAATAAAAATAGACGCAACATTTTTGTTAAGATGTCAGGATACTCTATTTACTTTAAGAAATATATAACATTTGTATTTTATCAGGTTCCCTCTTTTTTCAATGTCGTAACTCTTAAATGTGTGAAAGTTCATATTGAGTAGTAGGAGGTTTTCGTGATCACTAAATCACTTTCTTTGAGGTTTAGTTGTTCAATAAAGTTTTATTTATCAAAAAAAGTTGACATTTGGCAAGTCATCCATTTTTTGATAAGTAATTCAAATGATGATGTGTATAATGATAAGGGTTGAAAGACTTGACTAAAACACATTTCTGAGTTTGTCAAAGCTCGAAATCCCTTCAAACCTACTTCTTTTGAAGCAAACAGGGATCCACTCATCTCAAACCAAATAGAGATTAGTTGGTTGGATATGAATTTTTTTGTGATTTTTTTTTGCTCTATATCGAAAAAAGGGTTAATTTGACGAATGGTTATTGTGGTATTTTTCAATTTATCCAATCGTACAATTGGCTGGTAAATTTACAAGAGCTTTTAGTAAGCCAAAAAATATGGTATTTGTCACTGGAATGCATTTTTTGGAGTTCTAATGGG
>CAODLS010340989.1:0-17503 GCA_948243855.1 Flueggea neowawraea
ACTAATACCACCAGAGAGATCATTCATGCCAAGACACAGATGTTCCAGCTCACTGCAGTTCCCAAATCCCCATAACCCACCAGTGAAGTAATTCACAGCCAAGGTAATTACTTTAATTCTGGTTGAATTCTGACAAATAAGAGTAGGCAGTGATCCATTTAGCAAATTGGAGGAAATATCAAGATGGGTAAGTGAAGGTAGATTGATACTGCTCTGTGGGATTGAACCAGTGAAGTCATTGGAGCTCAAATCAAGAACTTCTAGTTTTTGCAAGTGAAAGAGTGAGAAAGGAAGCGAGTCTTTGAGAAAATTGTGGGAGAGATTGAGAGTTGTGAGCTGATCCAACTTCCCCAATTTTTCTCCAAGTTTGCCTGTTAATCTCCGATGTGAAAGCTCCAGTTTGGTAACTCTGCCAGAACTGCAACTAATTCCAGGCAAGTTACAGCAATCAGAGGATGAAGTGTTGTCCCAACCGGTAACATTTGATTGTAACCCTTCTAAGAAATCTCGCAATGCCTCCAAATCATTCTGGTTGCATGTCAGGTTTTGTGACTGAACTTGCAAGAGCAGTCCAAGAACCACAACAAGAAACACCAAGAAACAAGAATCTAAGAACCCCATATCAGCAAATCAAGAAACTTAATTACACAGATAAATTAGAGTCTAATAGAGGTGTTAGACATTTTTTTTTTGGTTGGAAGGAGGAGGAAGTTTTGCTTTTGGTTGGCGGTGGTGGCTTACGGGTAAATGAACAGAAAGAAAAAGAAGTGAAGAATGGGGATAAAAGTAATAAGGGGAGAGAGAGAGAGAGAGAGAGAGAGAGAGGAGACCTGTCAGAGAGGAAAATGGAAGGTAGAGATTAAAAAAGTGAAAGTGGGCTTTTGACTTCAACAATAAGACACGCTTATTGCGACTCAAAGTGCCTTCTGTCTCTCTCTCAATATGAATTTCGTAAAATCACATTTTCATAACAAAATAAAACTCTAATTTTGATAAATATTATTCAAAATTTTAATTTTTAAAAAATATCAGAAAAATAAAATAAATTTGAAAAAATATCATATTCGCGACAATCGCGATATTTTCTCCAAAAATTTAGTTTTTCACAAAAAATAAATTTTAATAAAAAAATAATTTTTCAAAAAATCTCCACGCCTTCAAAAGGTTTCTAGAAGTATCTAAATATTACAATTTTTTATAAAAATTTTGATTAATTAATTTTAGTGTAATGTTGTTTTAAAATTAAACTGAATTATTTGTGTATATATATTCGATGTACATGATATTTGTAAAATTTTAATTTATTTAATAGTAATTAGTTTCATGTACCGAAATATATTCAAAAGTCTACAAAAGTTCTACAAAAGATCGTCAAAAGTCTTTACAAAAGGTATTCAAAAGTCTTTAAAAGATATACAAAAAGTTTTCGAATTTCTTTAAAAGGTTTTTGGAGGTCTTTAAAAGATTTTCAAAAAGTCTTTAAAAATTTTCACAAAGATGTTAAAATAGGTATATGGTCTTCAAAAGGGTTTCAAAATATATACAAAAGATATTAAGAGTCTTCAAAAGATCTTCAAAATGTATACAAAAAACCTTCAAAGGTCTTCAAAATATATACAAAAGGTTTTCATAAGTTTTCAAAATATATACAAAAAATCTCAAAAGGTCTTCAAACTCAACAAAATAATACTCCACAAATCAACTAAACTCAAAAAAATCAACTTGCATAAAGCAAAAAGAAAATGTATCATAAACCCAAAATTCCACCTAAAACCTCCAAAATCACATCTAATTTACCATAAAAATACTGTCTCAACAGAGAACAAAAGAAATCAAAACCAAATATCTTCTTAACAAACAATTCACATGCCAGGAAGATTATTACAAACTGTAATTATCACAAAAAACAATAATCTCAATTATAATTAATACAAAGAACAATGCATCGGAGGGCAGAGCAGAGTAATTAACGAAAATGTATTTTCCATCAGTTTCTCATCGGCGACTGTGCAACAACGTCGTCAGGTTTGATACCGGAGGAAACAAGACGAGAAGCGGTGAGTTCAACGAGTTCATGGAGGCGATTAATTAAGTAGAAATTGGTGAAAAATCAAAAATAAAATCGGAATAAAAGAAAATCAAGCGACTGGGCGTTTGTGTGCAAATACCATGCTACATGTCGTCTGTGATCTGTCGTTCGTGTGTCTCCTGGTCATTTCTTTTAAGCGAACGATGCGCCGTTTTGTCCAGGTGATGCGGTCTTACGTCGCTTCAGTGTGTCGTTCGAATCTGCTGTGCATCAATTCAACCTGGAACGACGGCGCTTCTCCTTTGTTGTTTTCAAACCAGATCCATCACCTTCCACCGCCCACGTTGCACTTTTTTATATATATATCATATTTCCATCGCCCACAACTGCAAATTATTCATTTAAATCATTTCTCCACCGCCCTCCCATCATTCTCACTCTGCTCTCTCACTCTTACCCATCTCAGTTTTCTCTCTCTCAATCTCCATTGCTCTTTTCTTCAACGTGGAGGTAAGTGTCATGTTTTGTTTCTTCTTTTTCTATTATATGTATGGCTGCATCATTGTTAATTTTTGGCTGTAAAGGGGGATTGTAGTTCGGTTTGGCTTGATTTATGGGAAAGTTTTAGAGTTTTTTAGTTGGTTTTGATGGATTAAGGAGGGTAGAACATAGGTGTAGGTGGAAATGGTAGTTTGAATGGTTATGGTGAAATGGAGTGGTTGAACCCGACAATTTGTGACTGTTTTGGAAGGTTTGAGTTTTTGGAAATTTGGTTTAGGATGCTTTATAAATTTCTAGGTTATTGAGAAAAAGGGATGAAGTTGGTTCGGCAAAAAATGGACAAAAAATTGGGTTTCTTTAGTTAGGGACACTTTGATGTTGTTTGTTAATAAAAAGGACTGAGAATGTAATTGTCCATAATTCTGGAATTTTGTTTAGGGACTGAGTTTGACATTTTACAAGTGGGTCAGATTTGTAATTTTGAATAGTAGAAATCTATATTTGTAATTTTAAGAAAGTTAAGCTGAATTTGTAATTTTAGAAAAATTGAGGATTAACTTGTAATTTTAAAATACTTTGAGGACTGAATTATAAATTCTAAAAAGTTTAGGGACTAAGTCATAATTTGCCAAGTCTTTGGGATTAAAATGTAATTGTACATTGGTCAGCGACCAAACTATAATTTTACGTAGATTTTGAATTTTGGATTAAGAACGATAGAATATCATTCGAGATATATTTTTAGGGATCTTTTGAGGGTCCGACTTTGCATTAGCATTACATAGAATTTGGTACTGCCACAGTACTGCATTTCGATTTGTCTATAATATATCTGTTGATCTATATTTGTTTGTTCAGCTTCTTGTTCGTGTCAGCGAGACCAGCCACTGATGAGTGCGGCTTGAATGACGTGCGAGCTTGGATTTCCAGGTGAGTCAATAGCAGCTTCAGACACATATGTTGTCTCGAAACTATTATTGTTTTTGTTATACTTAACATGCTATTTTGAATATGGACTAATATGAGGATTGACTAATTAATAAACTGGTTATGTTGTTACTAATCAGTATTGTGTTTTGAACTGATATATATGTATTATATATCTTTTTGCGAATTTTGATGCTAATCGCATGTTATGATTTTATACTATGTAATAGTATAACACGATTTGGTTTCTAATATGGGGCACCCCTGCTACGGGTAGTGGATGCCGGTAGCCATGTGTTTTGATCAAACACATGATGTGTTATTGATTAATGGCGAATTCCACATCACATATGTTCTAGTCCCAGAGTTGAGGGTAGGAGATGTACTAGTGGTTCGAGAGTTTTTTGATGTGTTTCTAGAGGAGTTATCAGGACTTCCACCTGATCGGGAGCTTTAGTTCGCTATAGAGCGGCAGCTCAGTACCGATCCGATATTGATTCCACCGTATCGAATGGAGCTAGCCGAATTGAAGGATTTAGGGACTCAGCTGAGAGAGCTGTTGGACAAGAAATTTGTTCGACCGAGCATTTCACTTTGGGGTGCGTCGGTATTTTTTGTAAACAAGAAGGATAGTAGCCTTCGTATATGCATCGATTATTGACAGTTGAACAAGGTAACAGTGAAGAATCGATATCCACTTCTGAGGATAGATGATATGTTTGACCAGTTGCATGTCGCCAATGGTTTTCTAAGATTGACTTAAGGTCTGGATATCATCAGTTAAGGATTAGAGGTGAGGACATTCTGAAGACCACATTTCGTACTAGATACGAACATTATGAATTTTTTTGTGATGTCATTTGGTTTAACGAATGCTCCAGCAGCATTCATGGATTTGATGAATAGGGTGTTCAGGCCGTATCTAGATCGATTTGTGATTGTCTTCATCGACGACATTCTGATCTACTTGAAGAGTAGGGAGGAGCAAGATGATCACTTGAGGTTGGTCTTGCAGACTTTGAAAGAACATCAGCTTTACACTAAGTTCTCTAAGTGCGAGTTCTGGCTTAAGCAGATGGCATTTCTCGGACACTTGGTGTCTAAAGATGGTATTATGGTTGATCTAAAGAAGGTAGAGGTTGTACTCCATTAGGAGAGGCCTAAAATGCTACGGAGATTCAGAGTTTTCTGGGTTTAGCCGAGTACTATAGGAGTAGCATCCCGTATGACTCAATTGACTCAAAAAGGAGTAAAGTTTGTTTGGTCTGACAAATGTGAGGATAGTTTTCAAAAGTTGAAGGTACTCTTGACGAGTGCACCAATGTTAGTTTTACCATCGGTTCTAGAGGTTTTGCGGTGTATTGTGATACATCGAGAGTTGGCTTAGGTTGTGTATTGATGCAACATAGCAAGGTGATTGCCTATGCATCAAGACAACTTAAGAGGCATAGACAGAATTATCTGACACATGATTTTGAGTTAGAAGCAGTAGTGTTTGCATTCAAGATTTGGAGACATTATCTGTACGAAGAGACTTTTGAGATCTTTACGGATCATAAGAGTTTGAAATACATTTTCGGGCAGCGAGACCTGAACTTAAGGCAGAGACGTTGGCTAGAGTTGATAAAGGATTATCATTGCACCATATCATATCATCCTGGCAAGGCTAACATGGTTGTCGATTCTTTGAGCAGGAAGTCGATAAGGAGTTTAGCTCACATCGCAGTCAAGGGACGACCAACAATGTCAGAGTGGCAGAGTCTAATGAGGAGTGGAATTGTATTCCAGTTTGATGATTCTAGAGCACTGCTTGGTCACGTCGACGAGACCTGTTTTATTGGATCAGACCAGAGAGGCTCATAATGAGGATACCAAGATTTTGAGTTTAACTGAAAAATTCAAATCGTCTGAAGTGCTAGAATTTAGTGTTGATGATTTGAGAGTCATTTGGTTCGGTTTGAGGTTGTGTGTACCATCCTCTTGTGGGTTACTCGAGGAGATTATGATTGAAGGTAATAGTTCTGCATATTCTGTTCACCCGGGGTGTATTAAAATGTACCGAGACCTTGGAGAGTCTTATTGGTGGTTGGTGATGAAGAAGGACATAGCTGAGTTTGTTAGTTGATGTTTGACCTCTCAGCAAGTTAAGTTTGAGCACCAACGTCCTTCTGAATTGTTACAGCATATGCCTCTTCCAGAGTGGAAGTGGGATCGTATCACAATGGATTTTGTAGTGGGATTACCGAAGACATTGTTTGGATATGATTTCATTTGGGTCATTGTGGATCGATTGACTAAGTCTACACACTTCCTTCCTGTCAAGACGACTTATGGAGCGGCACGACTGGCTCAGTTGTACATTGAGGGGATTGTATGTTTGAATGGTATGCCAATCTCTATAGTGTCTGACAAAGGACCTTAGTTTACTTTGCAGTTTTGGCATAAACTTCAGGAAAAGTTGGGTACTCGATTGTACTTTAGCACTAATTTTCATCTGTAGACTGATGGTCAGTCCGATCGTACAATTCAAACCTTAGAAGATATGTTGAGAGCGTACGTTGTGAATTTTGCTGGGAGTTGGGATTCCCATTTGCCATTGGTAGAGTTTGCTTATAACAACTCGTACCACTCCATCATCGAGATGTCACCTTATGAGGCCTTGTATGGTAGGAAGTGTAGATCTCCTTTGTGTTGGGCCGATGCCGGGGAGAGAGAGTCATTGGGGCTAGATCTTATTTTGGAGACCATTGAGAAGGTGAGATTAATCCAACAAAGGATTCAGACTGGTCACAGTAGTCAAAAGAGTTACGCTGACCCAAAACGTAAATATTTCGAGTTTGAGGTGGGAGACCATGTATTCCTGAAAGTATCACCTATGAAAGGTGTTTTGAGATTTGGAAAGAAAGACAAGTTGAGCCCGAGATACATTGGTCCGATTGAGATTATTGGCCGAGTTGGAGCCGTGGATTATGAGTTGATGTTACCTTCTCAGTTTACTTCTGTTCATCCAGTGTTTCATAGTTCACTTCTGAGGAAGTATGTCTCTGATTCATCCCATGTTATGGCATCACATTCTGTCGATGTTCGACCTGATTTGTCTTATGATGAAGTTCCTATGAGGATTATTGACCGGCAGGTCAAGAAACTTTGGAACAAAGATATTGTTTCAGTGAAAGTGATTTGGAGGCACCATTCAGTTAAGGAGGCTGAGGATGAGATGCGGCACATATATCCACACATGTTTGACTCCGCTGATTCATAAGTCAGTGAGTTTATTTTTTTTTTTTGCATTTCCTACGTTTTCGCTTTGCATTTTTTCATGTGTTGCGAGTTTTGCTCGGGTTTGACAGAGTTTTAGTAGGATCTTGGTTGCTTTCGACAAACCGTATTTTTGAGGTTTAGGTTTGATCCTAGCCTTACTCTATTTGTCTGAAAATTCAAGGACGAATTTCTTTTGAGGAGGAAATATGTAATATCCGGTATTTTTTTGGGTTAAATTTTGATTATTTTTTAATTAATTTGGAAAATAATTTTAATGTTGGAAAATTAATTTTTTTTGTTTTAAATGTTATTTGGTTGATTAATGAAGTTTTGAGGTGATTAATTAAGTAGAAATTGGTGAAAAATAAAGAATAAATCGGAATAAAAGAAAATCAAGTGACTGGGCGTTTGTGTGCAAACACCATGCTACATGTCATTTGGAATCCATAGAGCTGTCGTCCGTGTCATTGATCTGTCGTTCGTGTTTCTCCTAACCGTTTCTTTTAAGCGAACGATGCGCTGTTTTGTCCAGGTGCTGCGGTCGTTCATGGCATCCGTGTGTGGTTCGAATCTGTTGTGCATCAATTCAATCTGAAACGACGACGTTTCTCCTTTATTGTTTTCAAATCAGACCATCACCTTCCACCGCCCACACTGCAGTTTATATATATATATATATAAGATTTCCACCGCCCACAACTACAAATTATTCATTTAAATCATTTCTCCACCGCCCTCCCATCATTTCTCACTCTGCTCTCTCACTCTTACCCATCTCAGTTTTCTCTCTCTCAATCTCCATTGCTCTTTTCTTCAACGTGGAGGTAAGTGTCATGTTTTGTTTCTTTCTTTTTCTGTTATATGTATGGCTGCATCATTGTTAATTTTTGGCTGTAAAGGGGGATTGTAGTTCTGTTTGGCTTGATTTATGGGAAATTTTTAGAGTTGTTTAGTTGGTTTTGATGGATTAAGGAGGGTAGAACATAGGTGTAGGTGGAAATGGTAGTTTGAATGGTTATGGTGAAATGGAGTGGTCGAACCCGGCAATTTGTGACTATTTTGGGAAGGTTTGAATTTCAGGAAATTTGGTTGAGGATGCTTTATAAATTTCTGGGTTAGTGAGAAAAAGGGATGAAGTTGGTTCGACGGGAAAATGGACAAAAAATCGGGTTTCTTTAGTTAGGGACACTTTGATGTTGTTTGTTAATAAAAAGGACCCAACTGAACTTGATATTTTAGAAGATGGGTTAGATTTGTAATTTTGAATAGTAGAAATTTATTTTTGTAATTTTAAGAAATTTTATGCTAAATTTGTAATTTTAGAAAAATTGAGGATTAGCTTGTGATTTTAACATTGAGGACGGATTTATAAATTCTAAAAAGTTTAAAGACTAAGTCATAATTTATCAAGTCTTAAGGGCTAAAACATAATTTTACATTAGTTGGGGACCAAACTGTAATTTGATAAGTGTGAAATTTGGTTAATTTTATTGGTGTTTAATGTTGGTTAATGTTATCTTTTGTGTGTTAATGTCTGAATTAGTGAGATGTAGGAGTTAGTTTTGGAATTAATGTGTGTCTTTATGGGTGTTTTAAGGTTTTTTCCATTTTTAATGTGTTTAATAGTAATTTTAATGGTGGTTTTAATTGGTCAAGTAGTGGATGATTGAGGTTACTTATGTGTTAAATGAAATTTGGTTTAGGTGGCATGCCTTAAAGATGCAAATTAAAGAGGGCATTGATGTGCACAAATTTTGTCTCACTTGAGACAAAAGTCTCAACTGGGAGAAGAAGAAGCCTGAAGCAATGTCTCGACTGAGACATTTGTCTCAACCGAAAGGAACTAGACAACAATTAAAAGGACGGTTTTCACTTGGAGAAACTGAAGAGGGATTCAATTGTAAATTACCTAAGGTGCATTGAAACACATTCATATGGAAATTTAATAGGACACCTTAGAATAATGCTATAAAAACCCCTCTTTTGGAAGAGGATCATCATCATCCTACACAACACAACTCCATTTTATTTCCACTCATTTAGAAGAAGAGGAAGAAGGAGGTCTTGAAGACGAAGGCAAGAAGAAGAGTTCAAGTGACAGCTATAGAGTTCTTCTTTCTCCTTTCTAGCTTTTATTTTATTTGCTGGAATTGAGTATTGTTGTTATGTTGTTTCCTTTTATTTCTATGGATAGCTAAATATTTTGTAGGAATTAACTCTTGAAGCATTTCTTCTATGTTAATCTTTTGGGTTTAATATTAAGCTTTGTGATGTTTATTGAGTTATTTGTTCTAATTACGATTGAGAAATTAAATTAGATTACTTGTGTTATGTGAGCAATGAGAGTTGATGCATAATAGACCTATAAACATTGGTTTAGTTGAAAATCATTGAGAGATCGTGAGGATTAACTATTTGCTTGAAGGATTGCTTAATGCATCAGTTGGTATAACTTGAGATGGAATTGGTAATTGAGATATTAGAATTTCACTCTTGTTAACTAATTTGGTAGTTAGTTATTGCTTGAGAGAGGATAACTAAAATTATTAGATATGTAGAGCCTTAGCATCACTAAACCCATTAAAAAGACTAAGAAGGAATGTGGATAATGTTAATTCCTAGGTTGTGAAATTGATTGTTTATCAAGCATTATTTGAATTTCAGTTTATATTGGTTGTTTTCTTTATTTTATTGATCATTCAATTTTTATCTCTCAAACAAATTGAAACTAAATTGATTGGTGGATAAATTCATAGTCCTCGTAGGAATGATATTTTTACTACTTGAACAGCCGTGCACTTGCGGCTCAACAAGTTTTTCGGCGCCTTTGCCGGGGACTATAGCATTTAACATTTGTGTTGATTTAGTTAGGCTTGATTTGAGAATTTTATTTTCTTTTTTTTGTGTTACATTTCTTATTTCTTGTGATTGTTTAGGTGTATGCCAAAAAGGAGGACTAAGAAATCACAAGCACTTTTGGAAGCATACATTCTGGAGATTGCAAGACACGAGAGGGATTTGAGGCGTTAAAAACGTGAAAGAATGACGAAAGAAGAAGCTTACCAAGTGGCCCCACAACGAACCCTTATGGAGTATGTGAGGCTGGGTTTCAATGCCAACCAACAAGGTGTTGTTAGATTGGCGGTGAATGCCACTAACTTTGAAATCAAGCTGGCGTTGTTGCAAATGATCCAATCAAGTGTGCAATTCTATGGTCTGTCAAATGAAGACCCCAATGCTCACATTGCCAATTTCTTGGAAATTTGTGACACCTTCAAATATAATGGAGTGTCGGATGATGCTATAAGACTACGTTTGTTCCCATTCACTCTCAAAGACCGAGCTAAGGCATGGTTGAATTCATTGGCTCCTGGTTCAATCAACACATGGGACCAATTGGCACAAGCTTTCTTAGCCAAATATTTCCCTTTGGCTAGAACGACAAGGATTATTAAAGAAATCACTTCCTTCCAACAAGCCGAAGGAGAATCTTTGTATGAAGCATGGGAGTGGTTTAAAGAATTGCAAATGAGTTGCCCACACCATAATTTTCCAAGAGAATTATTGTTGCAAACATTCTACAATGGAGTCAATACTACTACTAGAGGCACCATTGATGCTGCGGCAGGTGGTTCATTGATGAGGAAAACGTTGGATGCCGCCTATGATCTTTTAGAAGAAATGGCAACCAACAATTCTCTATGGGTAACAGAAAGGGCTAGAGCACCAATTAAAGAGCAAAAGGGAGTGCTAGCTCTAGATCCGATGATGGCTTTGCAAGCAGAGGTGGCTAAGTTGTCCAAGCACTAAGCGACATTAAAATGGGTTCCTCAAGCCAAGTAAGTGCTATTCAAACTCCTTGTGAACTATGCGGCCAAGTTGGCCATTTTGCTGCTAATTGTTTTATAAGAGGAGATGCAATTGAGGAGCAAGTCAAATTTGTGGGAGCTCAACAAGGAAGAGGAGGCAATAATCCCTATTCCAACACCTACAATCCGGGGTGGCGCAACCATCCCAACTTTTCTTGGGCCAATAATGGAGGAACCATGCATAGACAATAAAGTCCACTAAGGTTCCAACAATCCATCCCATAAGATAGGCTCTCTTCCCTTGAGTTTAAAATGGATAAATTCCTTGACACTATTGGAAGCAAGTTGTCTAGCCAAGAGGAGAAATTGAGCAAGTTGTGTAGCCAAGAGGAGAAATTTGATCGAATAGAAAAAAACCACTCTTCATCCATTCACAATTTGGAGGTGCAAGTGGGCCAACTAGCTAATTCTCTCGCCACTAGAAATTTTGGAAGTTTGCCAAGCAACACGAAATCCAATCCAATGGATCAAGTGAGGGCAATCACCATAAGGAGTGGAAAGGAGGTCGGTTTCCTTCCTACCACCAATGAAGGCACGAAGACGAGCAACAAAAGAAAGACAAGGCACAAAATAATGAGGCAAGCAAGGAAGATGTTCAACCTCCCCAATACGTCCTTAAAGTGTCTTTTCCTCAAAGATTGAAGAAAAACCAACTTGATGCTCAATTTTCCAAATTTGTGGAAAAATTGAGGAAATTGCAAATCAACCTTTCTTTTTTGGAGGCCTTGAAGAACATGCCAAAATATGCAAAGTTCTTGAAAGATATCTTGTCAAATAAAAGAACCTGGGATGACAACCAAATTGTGTCCTTGACGGAGAATTGTAGTTCCATTATCTCTAGCAAGTTGCCATTGAAGCTCCAAGATCCAGGAAGTTTCACTATTCCTTGTGTTGTTGGAAATTTGGAATTTGCTAAATGTTTATGTGATTTAGGAGCAAGCATTAACCTTATGCCTTTTTCCACCTTCAAAAAGTTAGGCTTGGGATAAGTGAAACCAAGTTCTATGGTGTTACAAGTGGCGGATCAATCTATCGAAAGACCATATGGCAAGATAGAAGATGTTCTAGTGAAGGTGGATAAATTCATCATTCCGGTGGATTTTGTGGTGCTTGATTTTGAAGAAGACAAGAATTGTCCTTTGATCTTGGGACAACCGTTCTTGAACACCGGGAGAGCATTGGTGGATGTTAATGAAGGGAAGCTCACTTTAAGGATAGCGGATGAGCAAGTAGAATTTTGCATGAACAAAGTCATGAAGAATCTTATGGAGAGGGAGCTTTGTATGAGAGTGGATGTGGTGGAAGATTGTGTCCTTGATTAACTATTTGCTTGAAGGATTGCTTAATGCGTCAATTGACATAACTTGAGCTGAAATTGGTAATTGAGATATTAGAATTTTACTCTTGTTAACTAATTCGGTAGTTAGTTATTGCTTGAGAGAGGATAACTAAAATTATTGGATATCTAGAGCCTTAGCATCACTAAACCTATTAGAAAGACTAAGAAGGAATGTGAATAGTGTTAATTCCTAGGTTGTGAAATTGATTGTTTATCAAGCATTATTTGAATTTCAGTTTATATTGGTTGCTTTTTTTTTTTCTATCGATGAAAGGGGAGTCGGGGGTGACCAGTAGTAGCATATTCTTATTGGGCGTTACCATGCAAACATTATCTCCCTGCTACAGAATGTTCTCGAGAGTCATAGCTAACACCGGTAGTAGAACATTGCCTAAGGCATGGCTGTAATGTGCTGGAACATTGAGGAATATACCTAGACCAAGGTTGTGCCACACAAGTCTCTAGAATTTGCTGGAGTGATGCAAAAATTTGGCTAAGGCATAGAGCTGCCCAGAAGAGTGGAAAACTTCCACAACTTGATCAAGCTTGGATGCCTTCTAGAAAGTTCCGCAAAGTGCTACAACTCCACAACATTCACACAAACTCTAGAATGTTCCAATGCTTACTAGATAAACTTTGCACATAAGAATTGTATAGAGAATTCTAGATCAATTATTTGTAACCACACATTAAAGAGGTGAAATGCTTATATAAAGGTGACCTCTCATTTGTAAAGTTAGTCACGTACTTGAGCAATTGTAAAAAGCACACATTTCCAAAGCTCTATGTGTTCTCTACTCACTCTCTACCACACTTAAACATCTCTTTTCCTAACACACTCATTCCATTTATGCACAAAACTCCTACAAGGATTATTTAGTCTTATTTGCTCTACAAAATAGACTAAGTGTCGCGCGCATTGGCTAGTGTCAAAGGCTAAGTGCGTGACAATACGCTCATGATATGAAGTTTCATTTTCCATCCTTCTTCCTTGAGGACAAGGAAGCTTTAGGGGAGAGGTATTGATGCAACCCTTAGAAAACGACAGCGTGAGCAGAGCAATCCTTTTATCAATACGGTGCATTCAAGAAAGACATTTATTCCATACGGTGCATTGCAGAAGAAGAACTCAAAAGCGACCTTAATTTCCATTTTCATACTATAATTTCTTTTCTATTAATTTACATTCTTTTATTTAAATTCTATAATTTCAATTTTAGCGAGATAATCATAAGGTTGTTAGGGATTCTGTTACATGAGAGAGTATATGTGAGGAAAGGATGAATGGGTTTGCTTTGTGCCCAAGTTTTGAAGAATGTTGTTTCTTCCTTATCCCTCTTGCTATCTGTAAATCCTTCTTCAATGGAAATGTCTTCTTCTTCTCTCTTCTAAAATTCTTAATTTCTCTTCTTAATTTCATTAAGTACGTATCATTTGGTATCAGAGACCGATTCTCAGACGATGGGAATAGTAATGGATAAAGGGACTCGATTTCAAGAAGTACGCAAGGAGTTGTTGGTGTTGATGAAGGAGTTTGAGCGCAAGTAAGAGGTTTGGTGTCTGAAGCAGAGGAGGGGAATGTAAAATCCTTACTGAGCTCAAATCCTTGATTGGAGGTATGAGTCTCCAAAATTAGGAAGTTATGACGAGCCAAGTAATTCAAGAAGGTGAAACTTCTACAGTTATGTGATCTGATAGTCGACGACTGGAAAATCAACTTGGACATTCTACAAAGGTTGAGTTTCTGAGATTTGACGGTGTGGGATTGGATGGGTGGTTGTTAAGAGTAGAGTTTTTTTTTGAGGTGGATCGAACCCCTCCTGAGTTCAAGGTTTGTTTGGTAGCGCTACACTTGGGTGGAAAGGCTACTCAGTGGCATGAGTATGTGGAAGCGTTGAATGCTCGATTCGGACAACACGTCTATGATGATCAATTAACAGATCTACGTAACTTGAGACAAACTGGTTCCCTACAGAATTACATGGAAGAATTTGATGAACTTTATCCTCGAGCTGATGTGAAGGAGTCTTAAGCTTTGAGTTTCTTCTGTTATGCCTAATTGATGAGCTTCAAATGTCTATATGTATTTTCAAGCCATAAACGCTAGCTGATGCTTACTCGTTGGCTTGCCTTCAAGAAATAGCAGTAGCAACTACACAAAAAAAAACCTAAACCAGCTACAAAGGGACCTAACCAGTACACTCATACCTTTAACCCATCTCTTAAAAATAATAATATCCCAACAAATTACTCAGCTCACATCAGCTCAATACCCCACAATACCCTACCATCACCCAGACTACTGCAAACATGCATTCTACCTTTACCTCAAACACCAGTTAACCCAAGATCCAATTCGGTACCAAATGCCCGAAATCTGCGAACCATTTCTAATAGGGACTTTAATGAGAGGCGTGCAAACGGCCTATGCTTTTGGTGTGATGAAAAATTCACATGACGTCATCGTTGTAAGAAGAAGCAGTTGTATGTCATGCAGTCACAAGTGAAGACTGAATGGAGAATTAGAGGGAGTAGAACTTGTGGAGTTGGATGAGAAAGAGGAAAATGAGAATATTCAGTTATCCTTGAGTGCTCTTATGGGAGGTGGTGATTTTCATACTATGGCACTGATGTAATTATTGAGGTCGAACCCTATTTGTGTTAATTGATTCAGGAAATACACACAGTTTCTTAAGTGCTTGAATGGCCAAAATGATTGATTGCTCCTTACAAAGGGTGGGTAGTATTAAGGTGACCGTAGCTAATGGTCAGGATCTTAACTGTAATGCTTTCTGCCCTAAATTTAAATGGAAGATGCAAGGTCAAGAATTCAGTGCTGATGTATACATTATGCCATTGAATAATTATGATTTAATATTAGGGGCACAATGGTTAGCCACTTTAGGAGATATAACATTGAATTTTAACAAACTCCATATGAGCTTTATGATACAGGGCCAACCTTGTCACTTGCAAGGAGAGGTAGAAGGTCAGCTTATTTCATTAACTTGGGAAGAGATGAGTAAGCTACTGGATAAACCCCACCAGCTTACTTCAATGCAGCTGATCTCCACTACTGCTTTATGGACAATTCAGGGACCAGACACCACAAATCCGGAGGAATGTTTGAACCCATAACAACATCAACAATTACAAGAGTTGCTACAATCTTTTTCTGATGCCTTTAAGTAACCAAAAGGCTAACTCCACCACACAGTCACGACCACAAAATTGACCTTAAACAGGGTGTTGGCCCTATCAATTACAGACCTTACAGGGATCCATCGATCCAAAAAGATGCAATTGAATAATTGATTAATGAGATGCAGGCGTGATAAAGCATAGCAAGAGTCCATATGACAGTCCAGTGGTGTTGTGAAGAAAAAAGATGGTTCTTTGAGGCTGGATGTTGGTTACAAGGCTTTGAATCAAGTGACAGTTAAAGATAAATTTCCAATACCAGTAATAGAGGAGCTACTGGAAGAGTTGGGAGGTTCCATTATATTTTTCAAAATTGACCTTCGTTCATGTCACGACCCATTTCCGGACTATGACCGGCGTACAAGATGAACCGAACCGGAGGCGCGGCTCATCCATCACAAGCCTCAGAGAATCATATTTGCTACCCACTTATTCATTTGTTCAACCTTATATATTATTAAAAGTTAACTAATTATGAGCGAATATAAATAAAACATCATATATTAATTAAAGTTTAGTATACAAAAATATTAGTAGAAATATATAATCAATATAGTTACCTAAAATGAGAAATGAATCGGTAACCCACTAGCATCTGATGTGGAGCCCTAAACAAAATAAAAAGGAGCCCGACCAAAAGGGTGTCAACTAACCAAATCAAATGACGCCTTACTGAGTATCAAGATGATGGATAGTTACCGAAGTAAAAAAGGAAAGCACCTAAAAAATATAAAGGGGGTGTGGGTGAGTAAACTCAATGAAGGATAACACTCTAGATCGTAGTTGGGATCTCACATAAACCATTTCGAAAACATTTTGAAAATACCACATGCAATGTATACCATACATACATATACACGCAACATATAGTAGTAGTATGAAATTCATTTTTGAAAACGTTCGTACCCTCAGCAGACAACATGCAATCACATCATACGAATATATATATATATATAGTTACCTAAAATGCGAAATGAATCGATAATCCACTAGCATCTGATGTGGAGACCTAAACAAAATAAAAAGGAGCCCGACCAAAAGGGTGTCAACTAACCAAATCAAATGACGCATCACTGAGTATCAAGATGATGGATAGTTACCGAAGTAAGAAAGGAAAGCACCTAAAAAAATATAAAGGGGGTGTGGGTGAGTAAACTCAATGAGCGATAACACTCTAGATCGTAGTTGGGATCTCACATAAACCATTTCGAAAACGTTTTGAAAATACCACATGCAATGTATACCATACATACATATACACACAACATATAGTAGTAGTTTGAAATTCATTTTTGAAAACGTTCGTACCCTCAGCAGACAACATGCAATCACATCATACGAATATATATATATATATATATACCAACCCTGGTAACTAGGCCTTATTGAATATTGGTATACCAAATGCAATGCAACCCCCGTAGCTAGGGTGTACCAAGTCACAAAATATGTATATAATATTTAAGTCACAAGCAAGCATGCAATTTAAATATTTATTATTGATACGAATACTGATACTAATACTAATATTTATACTGATACATATTTATTTTACCTATACAGATATTTTATTTCTTATTACACATAGTCAATTTTTAGAAATTTTTGATTTCTTAATTAGTCCGTTTTCAGGTTATGTCCAACACATTAAAACATATAATTTGAAAAGACACTGTCTATGTGTCTGAAGTTATTATTGCACTCACCTGGTACCCGAAGCTAATGATCCAGTCAAGCACCATTAGTATATGATTGATCACGCTGATAAGTACATGAAGCTGAAATAGACAAATCATATCAAACATATCCGAATGTGCTACCCGTATTGTGGCGGTACCGAAAATGTATAGAATGCAAATGCATATGCGGACTCTCGCACGACGTCGAAAATCCTATTCCGATCGAAGATCTATCGCTCTCACCTCGAAAATTGAAATCTACATAAAATTTCAGTTTAGTCCCTGACTTATGTAAAATTACACTTTAGTCCCTGTAGTTTTGAAAAATTCCAAATCAATCCTTAAACTTTTAGAAATTATAAACTAGCCCTCCAATTAGTCAGAATCTCCAAATAAGTCCTATAACTCTAAAAAATTACAATTTAATCATTTCCATGCAAAATATCAGATTTAATCCTCCAATGTAGGGATGGGCATAGGCTGGGCCACACCCTCAAAAACTTAGCCCGGTTGATCGAGGCGGGTCGGGCCGGCCCACGAGCCATTGTTTTAAAAAATATTAATATCCTATATTTTTTTATCAAAATATAATTTAATATATACTTTATTATATAAATTATACTTTAATAAACACTAAACAACTCTTAAATTTATAATTGATATCATTTTTACTAATTTATAACACATAATACATCAA
>CAODLS010341166.1:0-30443 GCA_948243855.1 Flueggea neowawraea
GAGGACGATCCATATCTACAACAACCAAATCGCGTATGCAATATCAATATGCAAGTGGTTACCAAAGTACCGAGCCTGAGATCAAAAAATGCACAGAAGCAAATCACACTGACTCGATCAAAGATACCTAAGCTCCACACCAGACCCAAACTATACGAAAGCTAATGCTCTGATAACAACTTTGTCACGACCCATTCCCGGGACCATGACCGGCGTATAAGGCGGACCGTCTATGGGAGCCCGACCCATCCCGCACAAGCCTTCTAGAGATTCAAAATTCTACCCATCATTTAATTTCCAAAACATTTATTGAAAAAATATTTTATCATTAAAACCATTTATATATAACTCAATATATATAAGCAAATACCATAATGTATAAAAATCATATACTCTGGTGAAACCAAATACAATAAATATACCAGAGTATACATACAACCCAACATCCCACAATAATCTGGTACGAAACTCTACAAAATAAAAGAAGCCTGGACAATAGACATCACTAACCAAGATGTCTCCTCACAGGTGTCTGAGATGAGGAATAAACTCGGAGTCAAAATCTAAAATCTACGTAAAATTACAGTTTGGTCCCGACCGATGTAAAATTAAGTTTTAGTCCCCGAGATTGGACAATTCATGAAACTATTCTTGAGGTACCTTGAGATTATTGACTCGCAATTCATAAGTCAGAATCTCCAAATTCGACCCCAAACTCTCAGAAATTACTCTTTAATCATTAACTTGTAAAATTACAAGTTAATTCCCAAAATTCTGGAATTTACAAATTCATACCTTAACTTTTATAAAATTACATTTCTAGACTTCAAGTTTCTAAAATTATAAATCTAGCTTCAATTTTTCAGAAATTACAAAATTATTGAAACATAAAGTTTCATTCTCAAAAATCGATTAGATTCATACCCGTTGTAATCAGACATGTATTCCCACTCAAATTAGTCATCTGAACACGAATTTGAACTCAGATTTCACAAACAATCAACAGATTTTCCACAATTTGACAAAATCAACCTAACCCTAGCTAACACAATAACTCATCAAATCTGTTGATTCGAGGCTTGAAACATGTTCTTTTAACCTCAAGGAACTCTAATCTAATAACCCTTAGCATTCATTAACTCAGAATCATTCAAAAATCCGAACCCTAGACCTATTTGGACCAAAACAAATTTTATGGATTAATGCATGAAAGATATGTTAAATCCAAGAAAGCGATGTAATCTTACCTCTTAAAATGGTTATGGATGATGGACGAACCAAACTCTGAATTCTCAGACGATTTGAGAGAGTTTTGAGTGATTGAGAAGAGTTGTAAATGAAAATGTTGGGTTTGTTGAATGCTTTAAAGGTATCTGAAACACACCTCACGTACGTCAATCTATGTCTCACGTATGTTAGGGTACCCTTACGTACGCGTATGAACATCTCACGTACGTTATCGGGGCTCAAAATCAATTCTGAACACACCAGGCCTGACCTCACGTACGTCACTGTTCATCTCACGTACGTGAATCATCATGGAAACCTAGCACACGTTTCTCCTTTCTTGACTTCTCTTTTTATCGAACTCGTCCCGGATCATATCCAACACTTAACAACATCCATCTTAACATGATTTCATCATAAACATCATACACCATCCACTAGTATTCCCAAAAGTCCTCTATGTTCTATTCGAAAATTATAGGAATCATAATTGTAAAGTATGAGATATTACAGTAAAAGTTTTACGTTGTTGAAAAAACTTCAGATTAATCCTTCTTCTTCCATGGCTGGCAGCTAGGGTTTACAAACCCTAGCCGTCGCCGCTCCTCTCATTCATCTTCTGCCGTCCTTGTCACGTCAACGACTCTCTCTCTCTCTTGATCATCGCATTGCTTTATCTCTCTCTCTCTCTCACACACACACTGTCACCCTATCTCTCTTTCTCTCCTTGTTTGCATCTCAGTCTCTTCCTCACTCTCATTCGCTTCATGTCAGAGGAAGGAGTGAAACAGAGGAAGATTGGAAGAATGTCGACCGAAAGACGAAGAAGGGGGTGAGAGAAAAGAGAAAGCGAAACAGAAAAGGGGACGAAAGATGAAAGAGAGGCGACGGGGATAGGGAGACGAATGAGAACAAGG
Source organism: Flueggea neowawraea (assembly GCA_948243855.1). Taxonomy (NCBI): domain Eukaryota; kingdom Viridiplantae; phylum Streptophyta; class Magnoliopsida; order Malpighiales; family Phyllanthaceae; genus Flueggea; species Flueggea neowawraea. The sequence goes on from CAODLS010341166.1 coordinate 2,145, forward strand.
CGACGAAGAGTTAGAGAAGAGAGAGAATGAGGTACAGATCAAGAGAAAGGAAAAGAGGGGGTGGGTGAGGAGAGATATTAAAAAAAAAAATTTGTTGTATTGTAGAAACATAATTAAAAATTGCGCAAAAATAATTATTTTTTAAAAAGCTGTTGTTAAAATGAAAACATAAATAGAAATGAACACTGATTAGTTCGAGAGAAACGACGCCGTATTTATTGTATTTAACTGGGAACTAAGAAAGATGGCCTGTTCGGGTCGCTTCCTTTTCATATACAGGTTTACTACTAATAATAATCTCAGCTTTGTGTCAAGACAACACCACTAGAAGAAAATGAGGAAGAAAATGTTCATTGGGGGCGGTGGTGCAGGGCGGCAGGCATGGCGGATGCTGGCGGCAGGCATGGCGGATGCTGGCGGCACGGTCGTCGTCATCGAATAATATTTCCTCAGCCGTGGATTCAATGTTGCTGCGGTCTATCAAAGATCACTATCTTGAAGTCTCCAAAATGAACCCTCCTCCTGTAATTTTCTCTAACCTCTCTCTCTCAACACTTTCTTATACTTGTTTCTTTGGAAGGAATTGTTGAGTATGTAGCTCTTCTTAGCTTTATTTGAACTTTGTGTTAGAATCTTCGCCGTCTTAACTTTCATCAAAAACCTTGTATGCATTGAAATTTTCCAGGTAAGCCTGTAGAACATTTAAGAAGGCGAACTTAATGTCAAGTGATTTTGAGCTGTGCTTGTTTGTGCATATATATCTGCATTCATTTCTAAGGATGTCTGGGTTAACTCTGTTGACAAATTACAATAAATGAATTGTAGAAATACAGCCCTCAGTCGGGCTTCTCGATTGTGAAAGGAGCGCTTGATCGCCATGGTCCTGCTCTCACTCGAACTTATGGAAATGAGGAAATTAGTATTTCTGTGATGAGGATGGCTAATATTCAACCTGGAGATGATGACGATGATGATATGTACCAGTTGTTTATTCATGTGAATGTATCAAAGCCAGAACAGCAGAAATCTTTGCATTTTCTCTGTGGACTCTATCCTGACGCAGTGGGAATTCACTCTGTTTCTTTGAGGCCCAAGTTTGATGTTTCTGACTCCCTGCAGGTTCCAACAACATACAATGGCCCTGTTTTTGAGTACGTCATGAACTTTGCCTTCTCTTTGTTGCTTTATTGGTGTATGTTAGGCATTATATTTTCATGACTCAATGTTCTTATTCCTTTTCTTCACTTGATGATCTCATGACGTCACATCGATTTTGTCTATTACTTTCTTTTCTTTCTGAATAATGATGTGTGCTTAGTTGGAAGATGATTTAATCCTTGATATATGGTGTTGAAAAAATTGGACGAAGCTGAGTGCTTGGCATGGTAAAGAGATTTGTTTAACTTGGATAATATTTGATACTCAAAGATGGGGCTTTAAGAACATTGGACAGAGTTAGTAGTAATTATAGTATTGATCCAATGTTCACAGAAGTGGAAAGTCCTTTCCCTTTGAAACGAAGGATCGAAAAATGTACAATGTGAAATTTTTACTTTCTACAGCAACAAAAGGCTTATTAAAGTGATTGCTGTGGATATTTACCCTTTATTTGGTTGTTCATTCATCTTTCTTTTTTTTTTTTTGGTCTTATGAATTTAGAAATAAGAAATATTTGTTTTATAACTTTAGCAATTTATTCTTGAACTTGCGGAAAGCAGTTTCTTTGAAATCAGCTTGCATATATCTTGGATTTTGCATTCTACATCGTTTCATGTTATTATATTGAGATGCTGTCCTCTTCCCCCATTTTAGAGACGTACTAGTGCACTTACTTATGCTATTTTGCATTCTACATCGTTTCAAGTATTATATTTGTTTTATGTTTGGCTAAATAAGAGTCTTGGAATTTCGAATTTACAACTCAACTCAATTTTACTGGTGTCCTTGTGTTTACGATAAAAGACAATAGTTTTCAAAGTCAAAATGACTTGCGATTTCTTACAAGTAAATGATGAACCAACCTTTTCTTTTCCACGGGCTATTAGATTCCTAAGGATACCACAAGTCATCGTCTCCAATCTCCATCTTCATTTATATATTAGTTGCCGACTTTCAGTATAATGAACTTAATGCTGTCTTTAACTTTTACATTTAGCTGGCAATATCATTATACGGGACCTGTGAATATCTACCTTCCTTTTGTCTGTTTCTAAGTGGGATTGTAATTGGATATTTTGGATTGGTCATCGGTTCCCTTTTGACAAGCTCTGATATACTGTGGTCTCAAAACTTTTTCCTTTACCACTTCTAATATTCTTCTGTGGATGTTGTTACCTTTTACCGATTTCTCAAAGTAATTCACTAATAAAGTAATTCACTAATTGATGTAGGGAACTTGATGAAAAGATGAGAGATGCGTTTCACAACTATATCGAGGAATGAGGTGTGACTGAAAACCTCTTCTATTTCCTCCGAGCATGGCTATACGTGAAGGATGTCAGAAATCTCCTGCGTTGGTTTAAATCTCTTGGCACATATGTCAATGAGAATGCTTTCGCAAAAGGGGCATAACATTGATAATCATATGGCTTATGATTCGTTGTCAAACCAAAATTTTGAATCGCTGGTGAAGTATCTGCCTCTTTATGACTAGATAGTCAGTAGTGTGTTTAAAACAAATTAGCAATGCATTTTCACAAGCACTGCCAGGTACTCTTATTCTTCTATATCGTCAACATAAAATGTTTTTTATTTATCCAAATGAAAATTGTTCGTGTTTCACCCACCACAGCTAGAACAATTGGCATAAGGCGTGGCCTGGAGTGAGTGAGGTCCCTTGTTCGATCCTGAACGACTTCATTTCTCCGCGAACTTGCATGAGGGACGCTGGAGCCCTTCAATAAGGCTGTATTGAAGTGAGGGACCCTCCCGGTGGGTTGTTGAGCTAGTCTCTATGAGGTTTAATCTGCTCGGTAGTCGGACTCTGCTGAGTAAGGTTTCCTATTACAAAAAAAAAGTTTGTGTTTGAACGTGCTTCTTATTCATCCGATAAACTGTGTACGATTCTCTCTTTTGGCATGCCATGTTTAAAATTGGTAGGCAATTGTGAGTTAATTTCACCCATGATACCTAAAATTTATTAAATGTTTCAATATAATACTTAAAGTTAGTTTATTTCACTCATGATACCTAAAGTTTTATTTTTTTCACCCAACATACCAGAACCTTGTGAATCAGCAAAGAAAGTCCACATGGATGGACACATCAGCTTCCCACCCAACAACAACACAATCCCGCCAAAACACAGTTTACCTCAACATCTGCATTCTTGTGCCTCTTCAAGGTTTGAACAACTGGCCTAGCTGCATCTTCAGGTGTTTTTGGTGGAGGCTTTGCTTCCTTCCATGCCTCCAAAAGTTCTCTATACCTTAATTGATTTCAATTGCACACAGATCACACACTCAACAAGTTAAAAACTTCAGCTAATTCAAAGGCTGATATGAAACTGAAGACTCAAACTTATTATAATTTTCACAGTAAAACCATCTCTGTTACCAATTAGCTTGAGGCTTCTTGGATGAGACCACATGTTGAATGAGTCCTTCTGGGACCTTTAAGAATACAAAAATGAATCAACTAAAACAAATTAATTAGCTCAATTAAAGTCAACGCCAAGGTAGATGCGACGAGAATTGTGAGAGAAAAAGAAAGCAAGAAAGGAAGTACCCAGAATTGATTTCAAAGTGAAAACAAATCATGGGCAAGACCGGAAACAGGGATTTTGGAAGCAGACACACCGTGAGGTCCTAAAGAGTCAGTCTCATGTTGTTGAGGGCCTACAAACCAAAGTCCAGATGTTCTCAATTAAAGTTACCAAGTGACAGAAGCTCCATGTACAGAGACAAAGTCAGACAAGAACAAAGTTACATAAATTACAAAGCATCTAATTAATATTTTTGTGAAAATTCTCCTGCTCCAAGCGCCATCTTAAGTCTCCTAATCCAGTCCAAATTGACCCGATTCTTTCCTGTTTGGTAGAAAGCATCAAATTAATATTTTGTGAAAATTCTTCTATTAAGATCATGTAGTTTATTTATCTGCAATATTAACAAAGAAACAAATAGTTGACTCTTTATTGATTGCATACTCTTCCTGTGTGTATTTGCTTAATACTTGAAAATGAAGTATCAATGAATTGTTGCCTCCACCTCTCTTTAAGCTTCATAAGGCCGAATAAAGAAACAAAGATGGAAAAGATCACAAACAACATTTTAACTAGACTACCTCTTTACTTTTTGACTCAAAACACGAATATAGTCAGGAAAGATATGATCAACCACCAAAAAGGACAAGGAAAGAAATGATTGTGGCATTGATTCATCAATAAGTTTTAATAGGTTTACCTGATAGACTATCTCTGAGACTATCGTTAGAGACAAATTCATAGATAAGCATTTGTTCACCACGCTCAAAACAAAATCCCAGTAGGCTAAAAACGTTTTTGTGATGAACTCTGGAAAGAAGTTTAATGTCAGTTTTGAATTCTAATCCTCATTGCATAGAGTCTTGTTGTGCTCGTTTAATTGCAATCAATTGTCTTGTAGGAAGAGTTCCTCTGTAAACCTGTGAAACAATAACAGTGATCAAGTTTTCAGCAACTGCCCTTTCATTTGATCCAATATGTAGATATAGTGAAAATTATAACTGTGGATTTCAAATAGGAGTGTGGTAGGTTGAACTCTAGGAGTATGGTAGCCGCAAGAACAAACATTATGTTTCTTTTCTGGTTGCTTTGGCCCAGATAGAAACGTTTCTTTTGTTCAATCCAGTGTCATTCTTACCTTCAGAGCATCCCTCTCTTTCACTCCAGCAAATTCTCTCAAGAGAACTAGCCCTTTTTCGCTCTCTTTCACTATTTGTTTACGACGAGTCTGTAATTCCAGCTCTGACAAATCCACCTTGGTCAGAATCTGCCTTCCACTTCCACTCGGATCGCTGATGCTCCTCAGAGATTGTTGTCGAGGCATTTGTTGCTGATTTATCTTCATTTTCCTCGACTTCCCTGCAAAGTAACACAATAAATAGGTACAGATCATATCAAAAGCATTTGAAGAACCCCCAAGAACTTGAAAGAGTTGATCTTAAGTTCATCCATTTTTGCATTTTCATTAGGCATTCCCTAATTTTGCATTTGATGATGATTGATGACTATGTTTTGGCGGGTTTGGTTAATTGTTTTGGCAGAAATCTGATGTGTAAGCCATGTGGACTCCAATTGTTGAGTCATGCATCTTCTGGTATGTTGAGAACAAAATAAAGTTTAGGTATTATATTGAAGTATTTTACAAAGTTCAGGTATAATAAATGAAATTAACTCGCAAACGTGTGGTGGTGGTACTATTTGATGCTGTCGGACATGTTTTTGCGAAGAGATGGTTTCTGTGATTACCACTTCATTCTTTTGCTTCTTCGATTCTTGGGGATTCCACAACTGCGATATTAGTACATCGTACTTGAATTTTTTGTGTTGGATATTTAGTTTTCTGATTTTAGTTTCTTTTAGATGCAATTTAGATATGCAATGCCTTATATCTCATTAATATTAGAGTCGTCTATAATTTTAAAGAATCGAGAGTTTGACTTGTGATGGCGGCAAACAAAATTATTTATTTCTTTTTTGGTAAAAGAAAATTGCTTATAAAAGAATACATATGTAGTGCCGTAATTATTTCGGTAGTTTGTAGATATTGTCCCCAGATTCTTGTAATACCAAAGTGATTGTGTAAATAGAACGTAGATTTAATATTAATAGTAAAAAGTAAAGATAATAAAACACGTTTTGTTAGACTAAGATATTTGAGAATTTCATATTCGGTTTTTAATTTATGTGGTGCCAGATTGCTCCACTAGATCTCATGTTCAAAAGCTTTGTTCCACTATATCTATATATTTGTAATTTTGTGTTGAAATGTGATTAGAATTTTTTCAGCGCAAAGGTTGTGTTTAATTTCTAATAGAAGTTACATATACTAAATTTAAAAGGACAAAATTTATGGTTGTCCTTCAGGTTTAGTGACATCTTTTTTCCTGTTCTTACGAGTTTTAAAATAGTCGCTCTGCTTCTTAGACCTTAACACTGCTAGTCAAACTGAACAGAAAGTATGGAAAGACTAACTTCCCCTCTAATTTTAAAAGAATTTACCACATAAATTGAAACAAACCAAATTAACTACTTTAATAACCAATCCTTAATCCAACCCAAAATCACATGCTCTCTCCCTCTAACCCAAAATAAAAACCTAACCTAAACTCAAAACCGCACACACTCTCTCTAACCCAAAATCACAATCTAACATAACTACAAAACCTAAGCCACCACTCGCAGACTCTATCTATTCGTTCTTTTTCTTCTTCCATTAAAACTGCATTCTTTCTCTCTCTCTCTCTCTCTCTCTCACGTCGTTCTTTCTTTCCTTCTCTCTAGTCTCGTGACTCTCTTTCTTTCTTTCAGCAAAACCCATTCCAATATCTTCAAGTAAAAAAACACTCTCTTTCTGAATCTTTCTAGGAAGCAAACGATGCCATTCCAGTTTCCCTCTTTCTCGATCAACTGCAATAGAATGTATGGAGACATTGAGAGATTAACTTTTCCTCTTTACTTCCTTGCCACTCATCAAAGCGAGGTTTGAAATCATTTGTAATTAATTCATTTTTTGTAGGGTTTCACGATGACTGTTGCAAAAGTGCACTTTGATTTGTTTCTTTTTTTTTTGTTTATTCATGGGTTTTGTCATTTCTAGGTTTGTGATTTCCTTTGTAGCTGATGATTTTTAATGAGATTTCAAATCTGTTCTCTGCAATCTAAACCCATCCATTATCCTCTTTCTTTCATTTGATCGCAGAAAATAGGAAGAAATCTATTCAACGATATGTGTGTGAGATAGAGAAAGAGAGAGAAGGAGTTGATGATAGAGAGAACGAGAAAGATAGTCAATGAGAGAGAGACAGTGCTTTTGGGTGTCATTTGTGCTCGGGACCAAAACCCGCCAACAATTTTTTTTAGAGAATTCATTATTTTTTGATATTTTAGGTCTCTTGTTGTTTTGTTGTTTGTTGGTGAAGTGAAAATGGTGGATAATTTGCATACTTGAGATGTTTTGATGCATTTTTTCCTCAACTTTGATTGGATTTTTTTTGATGTGTCGGTGAATGTTGATTGAATTTGTTTGTGTTTGGTTTATGAAGTTAATAAGAGAGAGAGAAAGAGAGAGAGAGAGAGAGAGAGAGAAAGAGAGGTTGTTGTGAAGGAGAAGAAGAATAGGCAGTGGTGGAGGCAGGATAATGTTGGGTGGTGACGGGTTGGTTTGTTTTTTTACAAAGGTATGGGATTTGATTTTGGTTTGGTTTGGGTTTAGGGTAAAATGGTCTTTACAATGTTAAATATCAATGAAAGTATGTGCCACATCAGTAAATCCAATGTAGTATGTTAAAAAAACTTACGGTGTTAAAGGTCAGGCGTTGAAATGGCTATTGTAGAACTTGTAGTCATCAATTTCTTAAAATTTAATTATCAAAATTTCAACATAAGATATTGAATCGATGGTTCACTATGTTCCCCATCATCATCTATATTCAAATTTCTAATTTTAATAATCAAATTCAAAATTTACGACATATTCATAAGCCCAAGTGAATGAAGTGACAAAACATTTAAATAAACAATCCATTATTCAAATTGCTTCAAATTCACAAATATATGTTCATACTTAGACCAATAAACAAATGAACATATGAAAACAAGAAACTATAAGCAAAACATTCAATAAACACAAACTACAATAAAATCAATCTCTATCTACAATTTAATAGAATTTTCTAATTCGAGGAATTGAATTCTTAAATTTTTCCCGATCAAGGATATCAAGAAGCATTTTGGTGACCCACTGCTTGTCTTGAATTGGAATTCTGGAAGTGCAGAATGATGTGTTAGTGGGCAAGGATATGGATTTTGAAAGCCCATTCCACATGACTCTCTCGATGAACTCATATACTATATCATCATAGTCCACAATTCTTGGTGCGAAAATTTCATACTTAAGATCAAAATTCCATAGTTAAAAAAGTTGTTCCTTGAAGTTTGGGGTAAGTGTTTTCCAAAGAGCATGTATCTTCTCGCCTTCGGTAAATTTGTATCCAGCGAAAATTGTCTTTTTAATTAGCTCATTCACTACTTTGCAATGCTCAATAATAGTATGGCTCAGGTCCATGGTATAACTTTCAAGTGCTCTTTTATATTTAGAAATTTGGGCTTGGTTTGGATGCATCCAATAACCGTCGAGAAATTGGACGCCCTTCCTACACACTTGAGAACTATTTTTTCTTAATTTTCTGTCCACCTTAATTGCCATCAATCACTTTCTTCATGAATTATGTCGCTACCTCGAAATGCACGCCATATTTCCTTAAAAAAATAAGGAAACAAATATGGTATTAGCGTTTTATTATAAAAAAATATATCAACTTATAATTAAAATTTTGTAAGCAGTTAGAAATTTATTCTATATTATGGACCACACTTGATCATTGCATAAACTATTTTTGAGAATTTTATTGGAATTAATTTCATTCCAGAAATTATTTTATAATATTATAAATTATTTTTTAAGTAATAATTCAATTTTTTTTAATCTGCTATAAAAAAATTATTTCTGAATATTCATATACTTATGAATTTTAAAAAATATTCTCATGAATTATTTCCCACCAGAATAATTACAAATGATTTTTCAATCATATTTGAATAATAATTCACATATATTACATATGTTATGAAACAAAATTCTGGGTCGTTCCCACATTTATTATGAATTTCCTGAATTCTCCAGAAAATTTTAGAATTTTTAACTTTCTGAAATATTTAATACAAACTATTCTCCTCATATATTTGAAGATTCATAATAAATACTGAAATTTCCATAATCAAATATTTTAATTAATAAATAATTTTTATATTTTAGTATCTTTAAATTTTGGAATTTCGGAACTATTTTAAATAAATTTTTAAGTTCATTGTTATATTTTTTGTTCTTGGTGTTCTTCGCAAGAACCCAGAAAATTTTAATAATCAACCTTCAATGTTTGCACTCTCATATCTTCTTGTAGAGTTGTTTGAATTCGGTTCTGTTTGATTCATTGTAAAGCTCACATTTCCTAATTTCCATTCATACTATATTTGAATGATTAAATGAACGAATTCATAACAGAATATCATCTCGAAAAATAGAAATCACCAACTTCAGCAAGAAAAACATATTTCCGGAAAAATTCCAGATTTCAGCATGTTCAACATGCAATCTTTGAACATTCATAACATTCAGTGTCAAGCACCAAATTCAAATCTGTTTGATTACTCATAAAGTTAACATAGCATAATCCAAATTCATATGAAACATTTATAGAAAAACACACAAAATAATAACGAAAAGTAAGTATGAAAATGTGAATTTGTCACTGCAATTTAAGTAGCCAGAACGAAGCAAATCAAACCAAAATTCAATCAGATCATGGAGACCACTTTTGAAAGCTCTGATACCAATGTAAAATGTTGTAAATTAAGTATATTGACTAATCTTAAGTTGTCTCACTAGATTCGGGATCGAAATGTAAAATTGCAATCCACTTTCTCACAATTCAAGTGCCCAACTTGTCTGCCACTCATACAAGTTTTTTGTTCTTCCTTTTGAGGTATATTTTATGTGATATATTGCAGAGTATTCCTCACAAACATTCGTCAGTTTTCTGATACTTTTATATTATGTATCATAAATGAAATATCATGAGTGGTTGCCAACCAAGGATGACAATGGATAGGGTATGGGTAGGGTATACCAATACCCTTATTCGTACCTATAATTCATATAATGTACCTATACTCTAACCTTACCCGTGAGGGTAAAAAAATTATTACTCGTACCCTACCATCAGGATACCTATTTACCTGTATTTACCTATGATTTAAATTTAGTTAATTAGCTTAAAAATAATAAATCACTAGTTTAAAATAATAGATAAAAAAATACACGAGACAATATGAAATATTATATTTATACAACATAATATAAAAGTTATAATTTGCAATTGCATGTAGTTAATAAAATAGTAATGTGATAAGTTATTACTTGATGAAGAATTTATACAAAAACTATAGTCTAAAATACTATACAAGAATTAAGATGAGTATAATTTCTAACATTCTCATTGTAATCTCCAAATTACAGCTCTTAGTTCTAGTATCTTGCTGTGGAGAAAATATTAGATCAAAATTTGTACTAGATGTTATATTTGTGACAGTAATATACCAAAATATGTAAGAAATTTTACAACTAATTTGTTATGAAAATTTCTTAAAAAGTTATTTTCATCTATTAGTTCTATGTTAAAAACCACTTTAAAACCAAAGGATGTTGGTATAAATGACTAATGGGATATTGTTAATTGTATCATATCATGTATATAACTAATAAGATATTTTTGTGATCAATTTTTAATTTCTTTATGCCAATACTATATGAATGAGTTTTACATACAACAATTTTGTCCGAAATATTTTAGTTATAAGTTATTTGAATATAAAACTATAATAACTTCTCAATAATAACATCTCATTCTAACTATATAAAAATTACAATATATCTAGCTAAATACATTTATAGCCTCATTCTAGTTATAAATCAATTTATTTAAATATGATAATTCATTTACCTTCAAAAGACCCCTCCTCTCTCTCTCTCTCTTTATATATATAGCGGGTATGGATAACGGATGACGGGTAAGAGTACGGATATTACCTAAGGGTATGAGCACGGGTATGAGTATTCCTATATTCATACCTTATCCATACCCGTACAGTAAAATGCGAGTATTACATGTACCCATACCTAGTCAAAGCGGGTAATACCAGCGTTGACTGGGTACGGGTAATGTCGATACCCGTTAGGTAAGGTATAAATTACCATCTCTATTGCCAATGACACCAATGTGCCTTTTGGCAACTGCACAGCAGTTGCATTTTGCAACTACTGTGTTGGTTGCTTTTGGGTTCAGGTCGACCCAATTTCCAACAAGCTCTCTCTTTGAATTTCACGTATCTTTTCTATTTTGTTACTTTGCAGTATTCTTCTTCCTCAACTCTGAATCTCGTCTAATTTTACCTCCTTTCTTTTAATTCTTTTCTTTTCTAACTTGGCTTTTTCTTATTTCTAAATTGGTATCATCAATTGGTATCAAAGTGGTTGATTCTTTACCATGGCTGAAGGAACATGCTTAACCGAATTACGACGAGCTTTCGCGTCAATGATTGATGAATCTGAGAAAAGGGTTGAGATCCGAGCTTCTCAAACTGAGGAAAGGCTCAACAAGTCTATCAATGAGCTAAAGTCGTTAATTGGTGGATTAAGTCGTCAATGGCAGGAAGTGATTACAAATAGAAGTGGTGAAGGGACTTTGTAGAATCTTCAAAGAGAAATTATTGAAAAATACAATACTCCCTCAGCTTATGGGTCATCTCACAAATTGGAGTTCCCTAAGTTTGACAGAGAGGATTTTCTGGGGTAGGTCATGAAGGCTGAATGTTTCTTTGAGATTGAAGAAATACCTGCCAATATGAAGGGGAAAGTAGCGGCTTCGCAGTTGAGTGGGAGAGCTCTACAAGGGCACCAAGGCTATGTGAAGCTATATGGGTTGATAGCTTACCGGGACTAGGATCTATATATTCAGCACATGGGACCTCGCTTTGGGACTCCTGGTCATGAGACCCTTTGGCAGATCTTCAGAATCTAAGACAAATAGGTTCATTTCAGGGATATATTGATGCATTTGACACCTCTATCCTAGAGCAGATATATAGGAGATTTAGGACATGAGCTTCTTCATCTCAGGTTTGACTACTGCCCTTCAAATGCCTCTCAAAATGTTTAAGCCAAAATCTATAGCTAAAGAATACTCTTTAGCTCTACTATAAGAGCTCACTGTAGAAGCTCAAAGGAACTCTACTACTTCAGTACCATCACCTTTGTGTACTCGGTCAACAAATGTCACTACCCAGCCCAAAATCTATACAGACAAACCAATAAACCAAATACCCCTCACAATCCCACAGCTGGTATATTACCCATTCCAAATATACCAAAACTTAACGTCGGAGGTCCAAAATGGCAATCCAAGAGGGGGATGGGTGAATTGAATTTCTAACTTTTCAAAATAGATTTAAAAAATTTTTCAATATTCAAAATGATTAAGACAAGTTAAAAAAAAAAGAACAATAATCCAATTCATTTAAATAATAAATGTAAAGAGAGAACAGATAGAGAAAACAAAGCCAAGATTTATAGTGGTTCGGTGCTCTTAGCCTAAATCCACTCCTCAAGCTTCCCCTAAAGAATTTGAATCCACTATGAACTTTCTTCTTCAATTGGTGAAGGCAACCTCTACAAGCTCTTGCTTCAAAGGTGCAAGATTAAACCCCTCACACTACAACCCTTGTTTTCACGACAAACAAGTAAAATGTTATCTCTCTATTACAATGGTTTTCTTTCACAATGAAGAACGAAAATGAAGTCTATCACTCTCAAGAAATAACATATTTGCAAGTTTAGAATTCTCTTGAAAAGTGTATGAATAATGAGTAAATATGAACAAATAAGAGCTTGATGTTCAAGATGATAGCAAGTTGTTGTAACATTGTTTCTGAAGTGCCTTAGAGGTATTTATAGCTTTCCGAGTTGTACTAGTCATTAAGGGATTTATTATAGCCATTGTAAGATAGGGCAGTCTTGCATTTAATGCTCTAACAAAGCATTTAACTCGAATTAGCCTTATGTGTAACTCTAGTTATCCAAATGATCAATGCAGCTTTTGGGACCTCTAACTTAAGTAAGCATTTCTCTAACTCGAGTTATCCATGAATATGACCATTGAAACCACCAACCCTCGACATTTAAAATCAGATATTGTCAGTCTTAGGTATAATTATTTTGTCTTCAAGTGATTACTTGAGTAAGCCAAATTGTTACTTGAGTTAACTCTTCCATCAATGATTCCTGTTTGATTGAATTACTCTAGTTGTGAATGATAGTACTCGAGTTGAATTATATCTCTAATACTGTAAATATGTAACTCAAGTTATTGATTCTGATAACTCGAGTTGAATGGCATCTGAACAACTCGAGTTAGAGTATTGGATTCGCAACATCAAAATATCCTTTTACTGGAGTTGTATGCACCATGAATAACTCGAGTTGGACCTCGTGTAACTCAAGTTAAATTTATATGTCTGATGGTCTAAATTTTCCTCGACACTATGGCTCTTCTGGATAGCATGATAACTCGAGTTAGGCTTGTCTGTTACTCGAGTTAGGTTTGAACAGTCATGCTAAAATGTTCATGTATCAAATTCATTTTTGTTCATCAGCAAAACATAAAGGGATCCAAATGATAACCATGCTTAGTTCAACAATCTCCCCCTTTTTTATGATGAGAAAACATGGAAGTATTTGATACTCCCCCTTAGTATGCGCATCTATCAAAGACAATTTTTGAAAAGATTGATCAAGGTTTTACCCTTGTCACAAATATTAGTGCATACTCAAAATAATTCAAGTTCTAACTCTCCCTTAATAAAACATTTTCACAATGAAAATTTCAATAAGAGGATAAAAATATAGCCAACTTAATTCAATGCAATTTTCATCAATTTCATATTCATATCAAACATAGCCAACTCAATTCAACACAATTTTCATCATTTTCATTTTCATATTCATATCAAACATAGCCAACTCAATTCAACTCAATTTTCATCGATCGCATATTCATATCAAACTATAAATTCCAGCAAATCAAACTCATATTTTACTCCCCTTTTTTGTCATCAACATAAAAGGAAATAAAACATCATACACAAAAGCATAAATAACCTCCAAAGTAGCCATGCATTGATAATCAAATAGGCTTACAACTTAGCCAAATTAGCAATATAGGAGTTAAAGTACCAAAATAGGCATACAAGTTTTCCAATATAAACAATCATCTAATAATTCAATTAATATGTCAAAAGTGAAAATGCATGGAATGTTGATCCTAATGTCCAAGATAAATCATGGAGCCGGTGGTGGTGGCAATATAGAGGTAGATGGAATGACGTCATTGTTGGTGCAACGAGCTTCTTTCATCCAGATCTAAATATCACTAACAAAGCCCAAAATTTTATCCATCTTACTCTCAACTCTGTTAACCTTGGTTTGTAGTGCGTGAAATTCTTCAACCATTACATTGGTTCTGGATGAGCTAGCACCACTTGCACTCGTTCTTTCCCCACCAACGCCACCAAGAGTACAATCAACTGGAGGTAGGATACGACTTCACTCTCTCGAGTTAGCCAATACATCCAAGGCCAATCTCACATGTGCTCCAAAAATCCACCCTCAATTTTCTGTCTTAATCATTTTTGTGTTCCCCAAATTTGTCTGGTTGAAAATTCAAGAATGTGGGACTTCTTGAGATTCATAGTAAGAAAGATCAACACCTTCCGCTTGAAGTATCTATGTAGTGATGGTGGCATATGGAAGTCCATCTTTCCTCTTGCTCTTCTCATATGACTTCTTGAAGAATTGTTTCCACTTGTATCGCATATTTTTTGAGAATTAGAGCTGGAAAATTGATGGGATTAAGTTTAATCACATGCCACAAAATTTCAGTGTCCACTCTCGTCACATGATTGTGAGAGTCCTTCTTCGGAGTGACACTTTGATTTACTGCATAGTGAATCATCCGTAAATCTCCGGGCAAATCAGTAGCTTCAAGAGCAACATCTAATCTGACTTCAACTACAACTATAGATTTTAAATACTTGTACGCTTTCTGTAGCTGAAATTCTTCACCAAGGAAAAATGGGTCATCCACTTTCTAATCACTGTCTTCCACATTTTCTTCGACAAGGGACAACCCTGTAGGCATAATTCCACCTTCTGGAATGTTAAATTACTCACACAAACAACTTTTCAAATTTATGAACCCTCGACCACAAACACAAGTGAGAAGAACTATACCACGTTCACTAGATAGTTTAACCTCATCCATGTTAGCATAAAACTCCTTTACCAAATCTTCATAAATAACTATCTTATATAATAGAAATTCACTGATTCCTAATGGCTTAAACACTTCCTCCAAGTCATATCCAATATCCCTCAATGCAGCATAATCAAAAATCATTGTTGGTAAGAGTTTTTCTTTAGAAATTACCTTATGATACACCTCTTGCACAATGGGAGAGACAAAACGAGAATCTAGAGGCAATTCCTCAGTTGGAGCTGCAGAATGAGACAAACCAGTCATTGTCCCTAGTGCTCTAGGTCTCTTTGCATATGAATTTCTGTGCAAATAAGGAGGAGATGGTGTAAAGGAATAAAAAGAACCACTTCCCAGATCTTTTAAGTGTCGTTGAGCTAATGCTTTCTTCCTTGGAGCCATTTTTCAGAAATGTCAAAGTTAGGGTTTGGTTTGGGCTGATGTACTGATTTTGAGGCTTTTTGGTGTGATTTTGATGAAATAAGGAAGTAAAATCAAGTTGGTAGAAGACGAAAATGAGTGGGTAGTGTTGGGTTTTGATCGATTTTGGTTGGGAGGAACTTCAGTTAGAAAAAGAGGAAAGAGTAAGATCAACGGGTTTGAAAAGAAAAGTGAGTGTTATGTTCTGTCTGTCGCGATTTTAACATGCTACTTTAACCATTAACTTGAGTTAACAAACCCCCAACTCAAATAGTCCAGACCGTGATTAACTCGAGTTGTTTACTTTTTCTTACTCACGTTCTATGACCATCATATAACTCGAGTTGTCCATTTCCTTTACTCGAGTAATTTTCTTTAGAAATGCCTAGATAACCAAATTCAACCCTGTAATGTACAGACCACATCTTCTTACTCAAGTAAATCATTCACACAACCAATTTCTTCAATTTTCATTAAGAATCACTACCAATACTTTACCACCACCCCAATAGATATAACTAAGGACAATTGTGGATCATTTTAATGCGAATGAAAGCAAATGAATCAAACAAATAAATCATTAGACACATAATTCAATCATGCCAAGTCTTCTACGAATTGAGGAGATTTTTTGACCATCCAAAGGTTTAGTAAAAATATCCGCTAATTGATCTTTGGTTCTAACAAACTCCACCATAATATCACTATTCAAAACATGATCACGAATGAAATAATGTTTAATGTCTATATGCTTAGTCCTAGCATGTTGGATGGGATTTTTCGAAATATTAATAGCACTAGTGTTATCACATTTAATGGGAATTTTTGAAATCAAGATGTCATAGTCTTCTAGTTAATGTTTTATCCAAAGAATTTGTACACAACAACTACATGTCGCCACTTGTTCGGATTCGACAATAGATAGTGAAACACAATTTTACTTTTAGAAAACCATGATACTAATGCATAACCTAGAAACTGACATGTACCAGATGTGCTCTTTCTATCTAGTTGATTACCACCATAATCTACATACGAATAACCAACAACATCAAAATTATCACATTTTGGATACCACAAACCAACATGGCGAGTATTGATAAGACAACGAAAAATGTGTTTCACCGCAATCAAATGAGATTCTTTAGGGCATGCTTGAAATCTAGCACAAAAATACATACTACGCATTATATTCGGTCAACTAGCTATAATAGAGAATCTATTATACCTCGATAAAGTTTTATATCGACAGGTTTCCCTATTTCATCCTTAGTGAGTTTTGTGGTTGTGTTCATTGGCTTGCTACACGGTCTAGCATTCTCCATACCAAATTTTTTCAACAAGTCTCCATTATACTTTGATTGGTTATGAAGAAGCAGTCTTTCAATTGCTCGATTTGGAATCCGAGAAAGTAATTTAACTCTCCCGTCATGCTTATCTCGAATTCCTTGTGCATATCTTTTGCAAACTCTTCACATAAACACTCATTAGTAGCACCAAATATAATGTCATCAATATAAATTTGAACAACAACATATCATCATCCTTGTTTTTAATGAAAAGTGTTGTGTCAACCTTCCCTCTTCGAAAACCTTTTCCAAAAAAAATACTAAACCTTTCATACCAAGCACTTGGAACTTGTTTCAAACCATATAAGGCCTTAGTAAGTTTAAACACATGGTTTGGAAATTTGTGATTAATTAAACCAGGAGGTTGCTCCACATAAACTTCTTCTTTCAAATAGCCATTTAAAAATGCACTCTTCACATGAATTTGATAGAGCTTGAAACCTTTAAAATATGCAAATGCACATAAAATGCGACTGACTTCTAATATAGCAACATGAGCAAATGTCTCATCAAAATCTATGCCCTCTTATTGGTTATAGCATTGTGCAAGAAATCTGGCCTTATTCCTTATTATTCTACCATTTTCATGGTTTTAATCCTAAAGACCCATTTAGTGCCGATAATGATTTTATCCTTAAGTCTAGCAACTAGCTCTCATACATTATTTCTTTCAAATTGATTAATCTCTTTTTACATGGTAACACACCAATGTTCATCATCTAAAGCATTATCAACATTCTTAGGCTCTATTTGAGAAACGAAAGTAATATTGCGAATATCAAGATAAGTAGAAGATCTAATTGTTAACCTTTTTGATACATCACCAATGATTAGCTCCTTTAGGTAATCCTTTACAAATCTCCATTCTTTAAGAAAGTCTTCATGTTGTTGTTGTGTATCTCGATGACCATGAGATTTCTCTTCCTGAAAATCATTGCTTTATTGACTCTTGTCCACATTGTCATCAATGTCAAGCTCATCCATCTTGTTGATAAAATCTATATCATCATCATCATCATCACAAATTCTTGGCAAGAATTGGCTAGATTCATAAAAAACAACATGTATAGACTCTTTAACTTTAAGAGTTATTTTATTAAAAACCCTATAAGCATTCCTAATTAAAGAATAAACAAGGAAAATAGCTTCATCCGACTTTGCATCAACTTTACCAAGATTTTCTTTTCCATTATTAAGAACAAAAACTTTCACCTAAATGCATAAAAGTATGAGATGTTGGGTTTTCTTCCTTTCCAAAGATCATATGGAGTTTTTTTTTAGTTTGGATCGAATTAATGCCCTATTCAATATGTAGCAAGCGTTGTTGACCACCTCGACTCAAAAGTATTTAGGAATATCATTTTCACTTAACATGGTCCTAGCCATTTCTTGTAATGTTCTATTTTTCCTCTCAGCAACACCATTTTGTTGAGGTTTTCTAAGTGCCGAAAATTTATGTTCGATACCTTTTTCATTACAAAGATTTTCAAATGGTTGGCAATCGAATTCCCTTCCTCTATCACTTCTAATAGATAAAATAGTGTATCCTTTCTCGTTTTAAGCTTTCTACTAAATTTGATCAATGCATGAATGGTTTTATTTTTATGTGCAAGGAAAAACACCCATGTAAAGCGTGAAAAATCATCAACAATGGTATATGCATATTGTTTGCCACCTAGACTCATGGTAGATGCAGGACCAAATAAATCCATATGTAATTGATTAAGTGGTCTAGATGACAAAACCATGCATTTGCTTTTGAAAGATGTTCTAGTTTGTTTTCATTTAACACATGCATCACATACAACATTATTTTCAAATGCCAATTTTGGAAAACCAACAACTAAATCTTTTCTAGAAAGTTTTGAAATTGAATCCTTGCTTGCATGTCCTAATCTCTTATGCCAAATCCATGCATCTTCATTAAAGCCGAAAGATATTTTTCATTGAAAGATTTTGAATAATTCAAATCCACAATATAAACATTTTCATGACTTTGACTAACGAATAAAACTCTTATATCCTTGATTCTTTTAATGATGCAATGTGATGATTCAAATACAACACGATTATCCATATCACATAATTAGCTAATGCTAAGCAAGTCATGCTTCAATCCATCAACAAGACAAGCAATTTTAATAATTGGTGAAGGTTCCTTACCCACTTCACCTTTACCTATGATTTTTTCTTTTGAGCTGTCTTCAAATGTTACATATCCACCACTTTTAAGCTCAAGTTTGGAGAATTAATTTTTGTCTCTGGTTATATGCTTGAAGCAAGCATTATCAAGATACCAAGTGTTTCAATTTACCTTGGCCTTCATGCATACCTATAAAAGTGAATTTCAATTTCTTGTTTTTAGTACTCATTATCTTTTGGGTCTATAAGGGTTAGTCTTAATCATATTAGGAAGGATGATTCTTTAGGAACCCATACCTTCTTCACTCCAAGATATTCATGCTTTCTAATATTGCAAGAATATGCAATATGCCTTATCTTACCACAATAGTTGCAAGTAGAAAAAGGAAATGATGCATGTGGTTTAACAAAACTAGTATGGTATAATTTGATGTCATTCTTGTAATCATACCCCAATCCACTTTTGGACAAAGACAACCTTTAACTACCAAGAAGCTTGTCAAGGTTCTCTTTTTCTTAAGCAAGTTTATGAGAGACGTTAGTAATCTATTCAACTTGTTTCTTTAATGCAACATTTGCATTTACCAAGTCCTCATTTTTATTAGCCAAGCATTTATCAAGTTCACTCTTTAATCTATCATTCTCCTTTTTCAAACAATCACTCTCATTTTGCAAAAAAAAAAAATCTTTTTATCAAGCTCACATACAATCTTCTTTAATGCAACATTATTAATGTCAAGCTTCCTAAATTCACCATGTAATGACTCAAATGTTTCATATAATTCATCATGAGTATAAGAATCATTTACCTCATTATCTTCTTCTACTTCCTTGTCTTCAATTGCCATAAGACACAAGTTGGCAATTTCTTCAACATCTTTATCATTCAAACTATCATCGCTATCACTCCAAGTAGCCACCATTGCTTTTCTTTTCTTCTTAAACCTCTTGTTGGCTTTCTTTATGAGAGAACATTTGGATTTGATGTGTTCGGGCTTCTTGCATTCATAACAAATAATTTCATTTTCCTTCTTGTTATAGAAATCTCTTGAACCTTATTTATTGTATGGCTTTTTAAAGAATTTCTTCTTCTCGAGGAATCTTTTGCATTTTCTAGTGAGAAGAGCAAATTCTTCATCTTACTCTTCATTTTCACTATCACTAGAAATTTCGGCCTTTGAAGTTCAGGCTTTAAGTGTTATACTCTTATCCTTTTTCTTTTTCTCTTCTATTTTCTCTTCTTCTTCCTTCATACTTATTTCCTGAGTAAAAAAATAACCTATGAGATCCTCCAATGGTAGTGTTGAGAGATCTTTTGCTTCTTGGATGGCATTCTTGATTGATGCCCTAGGTTTTAGCAATGATCGAAGAATTTTCCTTACTAGCTCGGAATACGTATAGGTCTTCCTTAGAGCTTTGAGGCCATTAATAATATTATTGAATCTATCGAACATGGGTTGAATTGATTCATCTGGCTTCATCTTAAAGAGTTCACATTTATGAACAAGTAAGGACATTTTATTCTCTTTCACTTGATTGGTTCCTTCATATGTCACTTCAAGTGTATACCAAATTTCATGAGCACTTTGACATTGTTGTACCTTGTTGAATTATTCTCTATTAAGTGCACAAAAGAGCATGTGTATTGCTTTGTGATTGAAGGATACAAGTCTCTTATCATAGTCATTCCATTCCTCCTTTGGCTTTTCGACTCTTTCACCATCAACAACTTTAGTAGGAACACATGGACCTTCATCCACTATTTTCCAAACATCAATGCTTTTCGATTTCAAGAATGCCATCATTCTTGTCTTCTAATATATGTAGTCACTACCATTAAAAAAAGGAGTACGGTTAATAGATAAACCCTCATATCTAGACATGTTATTCATGGATGCGATTTAGATCTTTTTCTCTTAAGATGTTAAGCCAAGTTTAAGAGAACTAGCTCTAATACCAATTGTAGATCTGAATCGCAATCCAAGAGGGAGGTGAATTGAATTTCTAACTTTTCAAAACTAATTTAAAATGTTTTTCAATATTCAAAATGATTAAGAAAAGTTAAAAACAAAGAAAGAATAATAATCCAATTCACTTAAATAATAAATGTAAAGAGAAAAGAGATAGAGAAAATAAAGTCAAGATTTATAGTGGTTTGACACTCTTAACCTATGTCCACTCCTCAAGATTCCCCTTGAGAATTTGAATCCAATATGAACTTCCTTCTTCAATGGGTGAAGGCATCCCCAACAAGTTCTTGCTACAAATTCTCAAGAACCTCTACAACCTTCATAAGGCAACCTCTACATTTATAATAAATGTAAAGAGAGAAGAGATAAGGAAAACAAAGCTAATATTTGTAGTGGTTCAACCTTCTTAGCCTATGTCAACTCCTCAAGCTTCCCCTTGAGAATTTGAATACACTATAAACTTCCTTCTTCAATGGGTGAAAGCAACCTCTATAAATTCTTACTTCAAAGGTGCAAGATTAAACCCCTCACACTATAACCCTTGTTTTCAAGACAAACAAGTAAACTATTCTCTCTCTATTACAATAGTTTTCTTTCATGATGAAGAACGAAAATGAAGTTTATCACTCTCAAGAAATAACAGATTTTCAAATTTAGAACTCTCTCGAGAAGTGCATGAATAATGAGTAAATATGAACAAATAAGAGCTTGATGTTGTTGCATGATAATAGCCAGTTGTTGTAACATTGTTTCTAAAGTGCCTAGAAGGTACTTATAGCTTTCCAAGTTGTACCAGTTGTTAAGGGATTTATTACAGCCGTTGTGAGATATAACAGTCTTGCATTTAATGTTCTGACAAAGCATCTAACTCGACTTAGCCTTATGTGTAACTTCAGTTATCCATATGAACAATACGGCTTCTAGGACCTCTAACTCGAGTAAGCTTTTCTCTAGCTCGAGTTATCCATAAATACGACCGTTGGAACCACTAACTCTCAACATTTAAACTCTAATGTTGTCAGTGCTAGGTATGATTATTTTGTCTTCAAGTGATTACTCGAGTAAACCAAATTGTTAGTAGAGTTAGTTCTTCCATCCATGATTCGTGTTTGATTGAATTACTCAAGTTGTGAATGATAATAATCGAGTTGAATTATATTTCTGATACTCTAAATATGTAACTCAAGTTAGTGCTTATGATAATTCGAGTTGAATGGCATCTAAACAACTCGAGTTATGCTTATCTTAACTCAAGTTGGAGTATTGGATTCGCAACATCAAAATATCCTCTTACTCGAGTTGTGTAACATTTAACTTGAGTTGTATACACCATGAATAACTCAAGTTGGACCTAGTGTAAATCGAGTTAAATTTATATGTCTGATGGTCTAAATTTTCCTCAACACTTTGGCTCTTCTGGATAGCATAATAACTCGAGTTAGGGTTGAACAATAATGGTAAAATGTTGATGCATCAAACCCAATTTCGTTCATCATCAAAATACAAAAGGATCCAATTGTTAACCACCATTGGTTCAACAAATAGCCCAAACCGTCCCTATATTCCACCCTCTAATAAGCTAAAGTCCATGACCAATAAAACCTTAAATGAAAAATGAGCCAAGGGTCTTTGCTTCTAGTGTGATGAGAAGTTTTTGCCAGGTCACAAATGGAAGAAACGCCAAGTGTTTATGCTATAGTTACAGGTGGACACTAATGGGGCTAATATGGATGAAGACATGTTGGTGGATTGCCCAGAAGAAAACTTGCAAATGTCCTTGAATGCTTTATGTGGAAACAAGGGTGAAAAGACAACGCGAATCACTAGACATTGTGGTAAGCTAATATTTCATATCTTGGTGGATACAAGTAGTACACCTAACTTCTTGAATGTTAATCTTGTTCATAAGTTACCATATGAAATACAAGAGGAGGGTACTATGCCAGCATCTGTTGCTAATGGCCAATCTATGAATTGTGACGTTATGATTTTTGGTTTTAATTGGAAGATGCAAGGCATTTGCTGCTAATGTGTTCTTAATTCCTCTTGATTGTTATGACTTGATTTTGGGAGTACAACGGCTAGCCACTCTTGGTCATATCTTGTGGAATTTTAATGATCTCCAAATGGTCTTTTGTATGGACAATGAATCTGTCACTCTAGTGGGGAAAGATGACAAACCTATCAGGTTTATCATTACCCATAGACTTGGAAAGGTTCTGAACCACACCACAAAAATAGTTACTCAACACTTTTTATGCTCTCCAAAACTTCTTGCCATTACTAGCAATGAGTTGTCACCTTTAAACACTTGGTCCTAATTAAATAATCTGCTTCAACAATACTCAAAGGTCTTTGAGGAGACTATTTCATTGCCCCTACACCAAGAGTATAACCATTGGATTGAGTTGAAATAAGGGACTAATCCTATCAATTTAAGGCCTTATCATTATACGGGACTCCAAAAAGATGAGATAGAGAAGATGACTAAGGAAATGTTAGAGGCTGGTATTATACAACACAGCCAAAGTCCATTCGCCAGTCCTGTGGTTCTTGTAAAAAAGAAGGATGGATCTTAGCGTATGTGTGGTGGACTATAAGGCTCTTAACCAAGCAATTATCAAGAGCAAGTTTCCCATACTTGTTATTAAGGAACTCTTAGAGGAATTAGGAGGATCGGTGTTGTTCTCTAAAATTGATTTATGCTCTGGTTACTAGGAAATTAGAATGGAGCCTCAAGATGTGCACAAGACAGCTTTCTAGACACATGACGACCGTTATGAGTTCCTTGTCATGCCGTTTGGACGCACTAATGCACCCTTCACATTTCAACACCTTGTGAATTATTTTTTTTGACCATACTTACAAAAATTTGTTCTTGTGTTTTTTGATGATATTCTTGTTTACAGTAGGTCCCGAAAGGATCACCTCTATCACTTGGGCATGGTGTTACAGACCTTACAAGATAACCAACTGTATGCTAAGCTCAAGAAGTGTCATTTTGGGTGCTCAAGTGTTAAGTATTTGGGACATGTAATTTCAGGGAAGGGAGTCACAGCTGATCTTGAAAAGATTGAAGCGATCCAAGCCTAGCCTTTCCCAAAAACACTCAAATAACTTCAGTGTTTCCTAGGCCTAACCGGATACTATCATATATTTGTTTCTGATTTGTTAATATTAGTAATATTGCTCGAGCCCTTACTGATTTGTTAAAAAAAAAGATGTTTTTTCTTGGTTTACAGTCCCCAAAAAGCTTTTGAGAAGTTGAAACTCACTATGGGCATTACACCAGTGTTGGCATTACCTAACTTTCAAGAGACTTTTGTGGTGGAGACGGGTGCTAGTAGAGATGGTGTTGGAGCTGTTTAATGCAAAAGAGGCATCCAATCACTTTTATCAGTAAAGCTCTTGGTCCAAAACATCAGTTATTTTCTATTTATGAGAAAGAAATGATGGATATTTTGTTCGCTCTTAAAAAATGGGAAGCCTATTTAAGTCAGAGACACTTTTTGATCAAAACTGACCATCAAATACTGAAACATTTGTTGGAGCAATGGTTTACCACACCTTCACAAAAAGTATAGGCCGTTAAATTAATGCAATTTGATTATGAAATCCAATTTAAACAAGGCAAGTGCAATATAGTAGGTGATGCTTTGTCTTAGAGACCTATGTTGGAATGTCATACTTTGATCTCTGCTATTCTCCCTTCTTTTTTTTTTTTTACAAATTAAGCATACATTGACTAAGGATGGACATTTGAAGAAAATGATTGAATCTAAAATGCAATATGCAGCCTCTTTTCCAAAGTATTCATGGCAACACAGTGAATTGTGATAGAAAGGCGAGCTAGTAGTGGGGAATAATTCTAAGTTAAAAACTCAATTGCTGGATTTTTTTTTTCCATTCTTTTGCAGTAGGAGGCCATTCTGGTATCCAGGCTTCTGCACAGCAATTGACTTTAGTAGTCTATTGGAAGGGTCTAAGACTTCAGAGTTTGTCAGGAATTGTGTAACCTGTCAACATTACAAACCTGAGAATGTTGCCACCCCTAGCCTGCTATAACCACTGCCCATTCCTGATGGGCTATTCACTGATATATCAATGGATTTTATCGATGGCTTGCCAAAATCTCAAGGCAAGACTATGATATTGGTCGTAGTGGATTGCTTTACTAAATATGGCCACTTCATGGCACTCTCTCATCCATATACGGGACCCATAATGGCTTAAATATTCTTGGAAAATTTTTATAAACTACATGGGTTACCAAACTCAATTACTTCAGATCAGTACCCAATTTTTATTATCCATTTTTGGCAAGAGCTTTTCAAACTTCAAGTAGAGGCATTGCAGGCCTCTTCCACCTATCACCCATAAACAGACGGGCAAACGAAGGTAGTTAACTGTTGTCTTGAAAATTATCTCCAATGTATGACAAGCAATATAGCTCATCAATCGGCAAAATGGCTTCCTTTGGTAAAGTATTTGTACAATACTTCATGCCATACTTCCATTAACATGACATCATTTAAGGCACTTTATGGATATCTTCCACCTTTTTACTGCCTTACCATGCTGGATACTCAAGAAATGTTGTAATGGATTGGTTTTTTCATGAAAGACAATGTCTTTATGCTTTGTTGAAGCACCACTTGCAGCAAGCACAAAACCGTATGAAGCAACTTGCTGATAAACATTGCATTGACAGAGAGTTACGGGTGGGAGATTTAGTATTGCTAAAATTACAGCCTTACAATTAATCATCAATGCATCAAGGAAATCCTAAGCTACAACCACGATTCTATGGCACATTTGTGATCTTGGTCAGGTTGCATATAGACTTCAGTTACCCCATGATGCTTAAATTTATAATGTTTTTCATGTTTCTCAGTTGCAACCATTTAATTCTTCGATCTCTGTTCAACCAAGGCTTCCTTCTATCCAGATGACCCCATTGCACCCTCAAGCAATTCTTGACCGATGAATGGTTAAAAGGGGAAATGTGGCAGCAACCAAATGGTTAATCTTGTGGGAAAACATGTCTCCAGCAGATGCAACTTGGGATTGGTTAGATAAGGTTGAATCCAGGTTTCCTCTTTTCCTTGAGGACAAGGAAAACTTACTAGGGGAACATTGATACAATCCATTTTCGTTCATTAGTAATGCGTTGCGTTTCGAGATGGAAATCTAGAAGCAAGGAGAGCGGCAATATTTGTTTTAGTTCATTTCTTGCTGTGAAAGTCATTCTGGGAAATAAGGATCTGCAACAAACATTCTGTTGTTTTGCTATGTAATTTTTGTATCTTTCTTCCTTGAGTTATTTGTTACAATTATCAAAAAAGACACTACAAAATGTATGGGGGCTTTTCCTTTCGGATTATCATAATGAAAAATACAAAAAAAGATTTTTCCTTTTTCCCCCACATTGAGCTCTCTCTTTGAATCTCTCGTACCTTCTATGTTTTGTTACTTTGCAGTGTTCTTCTTCCTCAACTCTGAATCTCGTCTAATTTTCCCTCCTTTCTTATAATTCTCTTCTTTTCTAACTTGGCTTCTTTCTTGTTTCTGAACTGGTGTCATTACTCATGAAATGAAGACAGAGATATGCTAAGGCATGAAATAGGGAGAGAGGGATGACAGAGAAATCGATCAATGGCGGCAGATAAACCAATCAGTGGTGGCATCTAGCTGAGTCAACGAGATCTGTTTTCAAAAATATTAGGAAGATTTATTAAAAATTACTTATATAATCCCTTAGTTTATGTAGAATTACCAAATTAGTCTATAAATAGTAGACAGATAGATGGTTGACACATGGTAGACACTATATGTATATTTGTTATTCACTTAAAAATTAATAAAATCCTATTATTAAATGAAACAAATTTATAGATGATGTAATTATGGTGGACAAAGTGGTGGACATTCTGTTGTTAAATGACATAAATTTTTCCACCTAAAAATTAATAAAATCCTATTGTTAAATGACATAAATTTGTAACTGATGTACATATGGAGTACAAACAGTGTACATTTTGTCCACCACATGTACACTTGTTGTCCACCTAAAAATTAATAAAATCTTATTGCAAATTTGTAGATGGTGTGTACATGGTAGACAAATGGTGGACATCCACCATATATGCACCTGAACTTTAACAAAATTTTAAATTCTAGCATTTTTTGCAAATAATTTTTCCTTGTTAGCATCTTTAAAAATAATTTTATACACTTAACAACTTTACAAAATTGACATTTATTTTCTATCATTTATGTTCTTTTCCCTAAAATTTTCCTTCTTGAGGAAAAGAAAGAAAAAAAAAGGCTCCCTTATAGATTGGAAATACTTATGATTTGTATGAATATATACCTGATTTCTTGAAATTTGGAGTCACTAGCCACTTCTCACCATTCGAGCCCACAAAGCACTTTAGTAGGTAAATTCATGCAATCAAAATATTTTTTCTTAAAAGTGAAGTTCACTTAAAGAATATATGATCAATGGCATCCATATACAATAAGAAAAGCAAAATACAGAAAGGCATATTTGCATCCGTTGAAAATTTACTTATAAGAGGTATCTGAGGTTTCGAACTTTTTGCAACACTTCTATATATATATGATGACACAATGCTTCGTCGTCAAATTCTATTATTTGATCAAAGTTACAAAAATTATGCGAATGTGTTAGGAATGATAAATAACTATAATGTATATATAATCATATACAATGCCATGCAGAAGCTGTAAGCAAATGCCTATCTTGCCAACAAAGAGAAATGGCTTTGCAATCATCTCTTTCAAAAACTTTGAACCCTCCACTACTCTTTCCATCAAATTGAAGAGGGCAATAATGAGTCCTTATTTTCAACAAAACCTTAGCTTGTATCAATGACTTAGAACTTAACTTAATGGCTTCAAATCCATGACTCTCCATCCTTCCCTTTCATGTCTCCATCTTCGCGTACCTTGTACAGCTCGAATCATGATCATCTTACTTGTCATAGTTGAGCATGGTTTTGATTTCTTTGCCAAGATAGTTTTTCTCTATGTGTATCCTCTCTGTGCTCTCCAATGGAAGACAATCGTCTAACGAATCAAACATGGCTGCAAAGTAGTGTAAAGACTCCATGAATCTTGACAAGAAACTTCTTGGACTTCTACTGCCTTCTTGCTCCACCAAGAGGACTATCGATGGTTTGATAGAATGCATTGATTTCAATGTGTCAGATATCTTCAAAGAATTATCTAAAATGTTCAAATGAAATATTAAATTCACTGCTATAGTT
>CAODLS010341183.1:0-25977 GCA_948243855.1 Flueggea neowawraea
TAGGTAATGCTTGCATGAGTAATTGATATTGAAGATTCATTTTCATTGCTTTGTTGATTTTAGGGTCCAACGGAGAAGGAGCAGATTGATGTTCAAGGAGACATTGCTTATGACATTGTGGATTTCATTACAGAGACATGGCCTGATGTAACCTATTCAACATTCTCTATCCTCTATTGTTATGCATTAGTTGATCATCATTGATTGTTTTAATGTTCTTATTTTGATGAATGTGTATCTTCTTCAAAAAAGTATGCTTCATTAGAGCCTGCATTACTGAGTGATGGGTATTTTCATAAAGAAAATTGCTTATCAGTATCTTTATGGCTTGCATTTGAGACACTGTCATGTGCTGTCGATCTGTTTTTTAAGTTGTCACAGTTTGACAATCGTTCATTTCTTTCCTTTACTTAAATTTTTTTGTTCTTAGCACGAAGGCAATGCAAATTCTTTTGTACTTAATTTCTTGCACTTTACTTATTCTTACTGTTTTGCTAGTACACGAGGATCATTTGTCCATGATATTTTTATCTTGGATTTAAGCTAAGAAGAAGAAAGCTGTAAAATTTAGTTCAGAACTTCTCCGTATGATATCTCCTTGGATACACAGTAAATTTTTATCCCATTTCAGATATCTTGATGTAGAGAATTTCGTCACGTTGGAACATTAGAAATCAGAAAGGATATGTATTTCTTGACCTGTTTCTGATGGTTTTGACATAAGTTTTTTCTGTACTAAACACTCTTTAGTCTTGTACATTTTGACCCTGTCCCGATTTAAATTTTGTCCTGTGCGATATTACACAATTTGTGATTATTCGATGGAAGTTATATGCTAGAGTAATTTAATGCTTAACTTTTTTTTAGCAAGATAATTTAATGCTTAATTGATTCAAACAATATCAAAATCTTTATTGCAATCTTTCTCTTTTCATTCCCAGGTCCCTGAATCTGCAATTTATTTTATTGAAGACGGGAAGAAGGTCCCTGCTGCTTGAATATGAATCATACAAGGATATTAAAGCTGTGGAACGTGGCAGGTACCTTTTTGGCCTGATTTTGTTGATGACTGCCAAAACGATCCCGACGGCCATTGAGACATTTTATCCCCCATTCTGGTCACATATTCTCTTTGTTGGGAAATAGAAATTAATGGCTATTCTCTTTGTTGGGAAATAGAAAGTAATGGCTGCTATGATGTTACAGTATAATGTGTGCTTGTTTTTGGTTTTGTTTTGTAATTTCGCTTGTGCTAAAAGCTGCTTAAGCTGAATCCTTCATAAGCAACTCTTTTTGCGGTATATTTATACAACATTGTCCTAGATATCTACTGCCTGGAGTACTTTACGGATGCTTCCGATGGCATCACAAGTTCTTTGATGTACACGATGTGCATGTTTATGCATTTCTCTCACTATGAAGATGTAAGAGGATGTTGAAATTTTATTACTGGTAATTCACCCTCCGACGCATTTTGTGTCGGAGTTTGGACTACTGATATATGGTACGGAAAGACACGGCTATGGATGGGTGGTCGTTTGCTACATATTTGGAATCCATTGTAGGACGATCCACGTTTGTGTGACCGGTTGTTGATAAGCTAATGTGAGAAGTTAGCCTTGTCTCGGTCGTATAAGCTACTTATTAAATCGTTTACCTAAGAACGATCTTCTGAAAATGGAAAAGCAAATACCTATAGTTTTCCTTTTCCATTATGAGTTCAAATAATTTGTAGGATATTGTATGTACTTTCTGCTGGGTTTCATAGATCGAGTTCGATAATAATTGGGTGTTGTTTTTCTTCAATTTTCCTATTACAAATTCTTGTATATTACAGTTTTAAAAGCACTCGTCTTTTTTTATATTTTTGTACTATGTAATTTACCAATTTACAATGTATAGACATTAAATCCGTCAAAAAAAGAAACCCCTCTGCAGGCAATTTGTGTCGATCAGCTAATTGGTCCATTCAGCATTTACCTTGTGTTCTTCAATGAACTTGGTGCTGGTTTGTCTATTCTTTCTTGTATTAATTAATTACTTTTTTTATGAAGAAAAGGATTGCGCGATTAGTACATGGTTGTATAATTAGTCGTGTGTTTATTTGGTCGGCACATCAAATCAATTTTGTCGGCACTTTGGACGTGGATTTTTTCATACGTCAAGTGCACAAATGATTATATTACAAGTCGCATTAAACTGATCATGAGTGACTAGTTTTGTTCTCAGTAGTTTCATTATAAATTTATATTTATTTCGCTAGCTAGAACGTTGCAAACCAGCCAATATCAATCGTTTCATTTATCTACAAGTGATATAAGACGTAACAAGTAGGAGAAAATATAACACGAGTAGCATATATTTTTTAAAAATCACGGCATGTATTTCTGTTTTCTCCTTTTAATTTTTAATGTTTTTTTTTTTTAAGATGAATATTGCCCTTCATTAAGCATGAATTTCTGCTAAAAAATTGATACGAGGAATTCTGTTGGATCGCAGTCCCATAGGCTTGAAGCAGACAAAGAATTGAGTATCTTGGGGAGATCTGCATTGCGTGTAGACCTAGTAAAAAAGCATACAAGTAAGTCTAACATAACATATTTAATAAAAACCTTAAAACAATGGGTAATGAATCTATACCATTTATAAGTCTTTTACTTACACCATAACTTTCATATGTGGAAAAATTATCATTCACACTTACAAATCTAACAATATCCTCCTCAATTGTGAATATCTTCCACATTAGACTCAAAGTGAATAAAGAATAGTCGCTCTTCTGCTCGTGAACGTAAGTCGCATTGACCAACAGAACCACGTAAATTCCTGTGCGTTGTGTGTGATTTCTCTTGCGTTAATATTTTGTTATCGTGTTTGATTCCTGATACGAACAACAGTGTGGGTAACACAATTCGTTGGTTTCTTAATAAAAACAATAGAAATAAAACATAAACTATATAACAAAGAATTACAATCAGCAGCTATTATTCCAAGTGCAGAAGCTTGATAATCCGCAGTCTTCAAGGCCTGTACAATTCGCCGGGAATCAGTATAGCACTCTAGAGCTATTTCGAGAAACTCAGCCAACACTAGTTGAATTTCAATCAGTACGCAATGCATCATCACTATAATTCTTAAAATAACATATTTTTTCTATACTTTTTTACTATTTATAAAAACATGCTAGAATCTGTTGAGTACATCAAGCTCCACCCCTGAAAGTGCTCGACAGTAAATCACTTGAAGGGATTGAACCTCCAAGTGCACTTGTATAAAATTATTATTATGAAAATACTACACAAATAGACTTATAATTCATTAAGATTAGAATCACCTCCAAAACTTCAAAGTTTAGAATTCGATTTTGAAAAGAGCTAATACATTAGAAAAAAAGTTTACACAGTTAGGCGACATAGTGATACATGAGAGGCTCTCAAAAGTTCTCTCATGTGAAAACATGATCAACACATTTTGTTATTAATTAGTTCCTCTGTAACCTTAAGTCTGCAAAACCTTAGACACACATAATCATAACAAACTTGTGCTTTGGATCTTTAAGTCAATGCCCTCGATCCTCACGACTGATTTGCGCCCACGCTTTTTTTCTCCCACATATCTCTTCGATGATCATATATAAACTGTCCACCACCTTATCTTGATCATCATTATCCAATAGAATCAATAGATTATTGATCCCAAATCCAGCCATAATCATAATTTGTCATGTCGTGTTTTGTAATTCATTAGCTTCTGGTTTAATTTGATGATCGCAATTTGAAATGGTTCGATACGTTCAAGACAGCATTGCCTGGTTCACTCGTGTGTTCACATACAAGAGTGCTCCTTTTAGATTCGTTTCTTGGGGACAACGTTGTCCCACTTTCATCAACTTTGTTCCCTTCTTTGGGATAATTCTTTGTCTTTATTTTCTTGCACTTGATTTGTACCTAAACTTGTGTATCATTACATCTAGATTTCATGACATAATGTTGCCGTCCTCATCTTTCTTTTTATCCCTTTTTTTCCCTTTTATTCTTTTGGTTTTTCATCCATCCTAAAAATTTCAATGCTTTGCATCCGTGCACCGCCCGTTCTTTTATAAGCTGTTAAATCAATATATTGATCATATTGAACCTCTCAAAGAAAAAAAAAAGATCATATTAAACATATTTCCTATTAGAAACCATTTCACTTAAAAATTTAAGTTGATAGATAAAGTCTGAAAGTTGAAATTTGCATAAACATTCATTTATTTCGACATAAGCTGCTCCAATATTATTTTAAAACCCATTTCACCAAAACATTTTAGGTAATAGTGAATATATAATTATATTTACCTTTTCTTACAATTAGTTGGTCAGCATATTTAAGTTAAAAAATCTACTTGTCAAAAAAACGGTTGAAATGTTTTTCATTAAAATATATTATTTGGTTTGGCATGTACATTCTCCCATAAGAATTAAGGTAAGTAAAAGAAAAACAAATTCATTTTGAATGGGAATTTGAAAATTATTTTTGTCGAGAATTCCACGAAATAAGTAATGTCGTAAAGTTGCATAAATCTCTTTTGAATGATTAACTTCTAGGAATAAAGTACGAAGTTTATCAAGATATCAAAGCTAACCTACTTTTTTCAATAATTTATGGTTGCAACCTATTTCAACATCCATCAATGTCATCATGTAATAAATTTAAAGTTGTCCCATGACATACAAAACATAATCAATCGAGTGTTGGGGGCATGGTGACACAACAATTTGCTTAATACGGATGTTAAGCTACGGCACAAAATTTGTCCCTAAACAGTATCTATCTACTTGGAGATAAAATAAAATTTTCGTCCCTAAAGATTGAGCATTCCTATAAATCTCAAGCGGGAGAATTATTTTAGACGCGAAAATTTTCACAAAGATATCTGTCCCACTGGCGACTAAATTTTATAAGGGACGAAAATATTTCATCCCTAATTAGTGTGATACGGCGGGCGGTGTCGACATTGTGTTGTCTTGTGTCTTGTACAACATGAAAACATGGAACAGCCGTGGAGGCTAGCAATCAATGCATGTCTAACAAATACTTCTTTTGTTGATTAGTTTACATATAGTTGATGCAATGAACCTATGGATTGTGCTTCATTACATGGAAGACTAAAAACCAAGTGCAATCTCCTTTGAACATATTTTCGGCATATAATATGGAGTAGTTCATAACATATTTTTGTAAAAATTGTACTACTCTTCATAGTTTTTACTATTTAAAAATATGTTGTCTTACTAAATCTATTGAAAATCAAACCCACGATGTTGAAATTGATTCTAGTATTAATAAGTTACAATCCTATTAGTATTAATAATATAATTTAGACAACCTATTTCCCCTACTAATCTATAAAACAAACAGACCATATCTATATTTTACGTGATTATAAATCAGGGGGGTCAAGTTGGATAATGACTGAGCGTGGCATGGTTGTATGCACACATGAGCAACAATAAACTTTTTGCCAGTGTAGTAACGGAGGCACATTTGTTCACAAAGCTAGTATCCCACTTAACAATCATAATCTCTGGTTTTGTCGTCACTTAATAATCATAATCTTTGGTTTTGTCGTAATAACTTTTAATTCTTAGCTACATGAAGATATCTTGATGAGATCACACAACCTTTCTACGTAATCACGAAACACAACCAAATCTGTGGTACAGATTTATCTCCTTCATAATACACTGCAGCATAGATTTGATAGGAAAATGCTGGACCACATCTGCATTGAAAATTTTGCATAGCAAGATGCCATCTTGGTTTTTAGATTCACGTATCTATTTTATGTATATGTATACTGTCTCCAATATTAAAATTTTTAATGATTAGTAATAAATGAATTATAAAAAAATAAAAAATGACATATTTTTTAATAAAATATTAAATACTTATAAGAAAATGCTAAATATTACCTTTGTCAAACAAACGCTTGATTGGATG
Source organism: Flueggea neowawraea (assembly GCA_948243855.1). NCBI lineage: Eukaryota > Viridiplantae > Streptophyta > Magnoliopsida > Malpighiales > Phyllanthaceae > Flueggea > Flueggea neowawraea. Next base: position 5,983 of record CAODLS010341183.1, read on the forward strand.
CTTTTGTACGAACCATATTATCCTTTCTAGGAAAAATACGCTTGCCTATTTGGTTGAGTTGTCAATTACATAAATATTTTAAAATGACGATGGAGGTGACGGCAAGAAAAGGCTCATTCAGATACTCATAGATTGCTTGGCCAAGCTCCAGATCCATGGATGGTTTTCACGTGTACTTCTCTGCATCTTTTGTACTGGGATAACATAGTTTTCACGAGCTTCAATTCTTTTCAGATGTAATTCTATATTTTCTTACTATAGGAGAATTTGATAAATTTTACGGATTTTTATAATAATATTATTGCTTGTTCAAGAAAGAAAATAAATCAAGAAATATATTGTTATGAACAGTGTTATTTGAAAATCGTCAAATCTACTCTTACAAAATATTATCTGCTCTGAATTTTAAGGTCGCACAATTTTACCTTTTACAAAAACGCATTAATGAATAGAGGGAGAAATGTGCTTAAATCCACTCTAACTAAATATTATCCACTTTGCGTTTTAAATTTGTACAATTTTATCTTTAAAAAGGTACGTAGGTGAATAGAGGAAAAAATGTGCTTGTAAATTAATTGATGTTTGCTTTTATTCCTAATCAATCTAGTAATTTTAATACAACATATAGAATTCATAAATTTCTTTCTTGTAAAATTATGTGAGGACGATTATAATTTTATCTCCTACTCCAATTCTCACTTCATTACATGGATTATCTTCAAATTAATTACAAATCAACTTTTTGACTATGTCGTTTATTTGATTAAGTCAAAAAATGAATGCAATATACATCTTTTCTGTTTTCTTTTCCTTTTTTTACGAAGTACAAGTATTTTTGTGGCTTGGGATAATCTACAAAGATTGTTGTCAATGTCATGAGCACTCCCTAGCTAGTTTCTCATTATAATTTTATTGTAGCTTATAGGGAGCATCATGTTTTTGGACTTAAATTTCTTCAAGAACCCTAATTCTCTATTTCCATTCCTGTTTTCAAATAATCTTTACTAATATAACACTTCTTTATATTGCGAAGTCCCCACTCCCTGGCCCCAAGCATAGACATAGACCAACATTATCATTTCAAAAACATGATCTCTTCCCCACCAAAGCATTCATTTTTCAACACAAATATTCGATAAATTCTTTCTTTTTCCATCGATGTTCTTGTACAATAGATCAGTGAAGATCATATCCAAATCCAACAAAAGTACAACTATATACATAACATATTCCTGTAAATAAATTGGCTGATCATGCGTCACTGAAATGTACTAACCTTATCGATCCAACACAACGGCGTGATCACATGAAGTGAAAAGAAGAAGATAGATTTGGTGTAGTAAAGAAAGAAGAGCCCACTTATCAAGTACTTTCTTTCACTTGGAAGGAATCGAAATGTATAATTTATTGAGGATTTTCCCTCGTGGTTCTGGGGCCGACGACAAGAACAGCCATTACCCAATGTGATCGATTGAAGATAGATTCGCACTTAGGCTACTCTTAATCTACAGTCCTGAAATCGTTTTGCGGGACGTTTGTTCAGTATTTTTATTATTATTTTATTAAAGTCCTCAGTTCTTAACTTCTCAGTTTTTTCATCCGTAATTCAAGAGCTACTTTAAGAGTCTCGCTGAATGCCTACTCAGTTTTTTACTAAACACAATTTTATTTTAATTCCATTAGAGTAAATCTGACCGTTGGATTATTTTGATCAAATGGTCAAATTTTGATTTAAAAAAAATTAAACGTTAGGCGCGAGATCACATGTAGCACGTTCTTTTATAAGAGGACGGACTACAATATAGGGATGCAATAACGCGTCCCCGTATCAACGGTTAGAATCTCAATACGGAATCTAGCCGCGTTATAACCGGCCTTAGTTGCAACAATTTCAACTGAATAATTGATTGATTGAATTATTATTACGAACATGTGAACTAGCTCTGATAATGCTAGAAAGTGGAGATCGTAGCTCCTTTTTTTTTTTTTTTTTACATGCACATGAATGGATTGTCATGATTTCGACGTGTGCTATTTTTTCCTCCTCATTTCTTTTTTTAATTTTTTTTGATAATATCTTTACTAGATTTAGGGGGTGCAAATATCGAAATGTGATCTTTCATTGAATTATTGGCTCGTTTGATTATGTAGAATATAATATATAATATTTTTATTAATTAATAAAAATAATTTATAAAAAAATAAAAATATGACATATTTTTTAATAAAATTAATTATACATAATATGTTATATAATATAAAAAATATATTATATTAATGCCAAACAAGCCCATAATTATGTTTTCCATGCCCATCATTATGTTTTCCATGTATGGATTAACTAAGTTGGCTTGTGTGATAATTTGTTTTTGGATATATTTGGTGGGTTCAAATTAGGGAGAACACACACACACGTATATATATATATATATCTACTTGGTAAATTATTAAACTTTGTATATTTGAGTATCACATATGTTCAATAAATTATAATTAATTAAGAAAATGTATTATCATCTTTATTCTTTGATTATACGATTTATTTAAACTATTTAAAACTATAAAATATACAATACATGGCCTCAATCTAAACAAAGAACAAATTAACATCCCAATTTGCAAGAAACAAGTTTGACCTGTATATTCATGCTGAGGATTGGCTCAAGTAGTGTCAAGAAGGTGGAGTGACAAATATTTATGGTACCAAATAGTTGTTTACTTATAAAACCGACATTGAAAAATAAGTATAAGCGAAAAGAGGTTTATAATTTGGAGAGTCATTTAGCGTAATCACTCGTTATGAATATTTAAACACAATCTTCTCAAACTCAAACAACATGAGTTATATCTAATTTCAATTGAATTCTTATGAGGAATGCTAAAAACAATCTTTTATAACACTCTCCTATAACACTCTTTTTCTTATTGGTTACTTTTTTTTTTTAATTATTTTTCATTATTTTTCATTTTTTTCTTTTATCTTCTCTTACTTAATAAATAATTTGTCTCTTCTCTCCTCTCTCCATCTTTCTCTCTCACTAGAGTTGGATTTAAGCAGAGCAGAGCAGAGCCGAGCTTTAGTGTGTTCAAGCTTGACTCGTCTAAAATCTTTCTTTCTTGAGCTTAAAATCTTGTTCAAACTCGGCTTATCACAAGGCTCGTTAGCTCACGAGAGAAAGATGGAGCGAGGAGAGAAGAGACAAAATCATTTATTAATAAGAGAAGAGAAAAGAAAAAAATAAAAAATAATGAGAGAGAATTTTAAAAAAATAGCCAATGAAAATATAGAGTATTGGAAGAGTATTTTGTAAAAAAGTGTTTTTAGTATTTCTCTTCTAAGAAAGACAAGAAGATAAATAACTAATGATATAGCCTTTTTATATTTAAGAGTTATTGTTCATCATCTAGAAATGTGAGGAAAGGATGTGGCGACCTTTTGAAATGTTAATTCGATCTATTGAGACATCATGATGATGATGGATGGCTGTTTTGCTTTACGAAAAAGAAAGCCATCACTGTTACGAAATGTTGCACTATTCAATTCGTAAATCAAGTCTCCATTTGATATCTTCGCATACGTTTCTTTCACTCGATCGAAAAACTAAAATTATAGATACGCAAAAGGACTATTTGATCACTCATCTATCTATTCATAATTGGAAGTCATAATAAATTTTGAAGTTATGCACTTCCATTGTCGACATTGTTTTCTTGTTGAAATAAATGAATGAACATTGGCAAAAAGTAGGTGATTGAGTTAATATCATCTCTATACTCATGATTTAAGGTTGTAAATTCAAAATTTATTAAAGGGATAAAATTTAAAAATAGTATAAGAATTATATTATATACTAATTAGAAAAAATAAATGATTGAAAATGATTTATAAAAAAAGAAACGTTGTGTGTAGACATATAAATTTTGAACCAAAACCGGCAAACCGAACCGGAATTGGATAAGTCAAAATCGGTCAAAATTGTAACCGGCCGACCAAAACCGGACGGTTACAATTTAAGTTTCAGTTATATTCCTTTAAAAACCAACGAACCGGCGGTTCGAACAACTAATTTCCTTTTTGTTTTCAATCTTATAAATACTCCTACCCTATTTCTACCAATTCCACACTATTTCTTCTCTCTCAAAAATTTATTTTGCTCTAAATTGCTCTTATTAATTATTTATATATTTTATTATTGCAATTACGTTTTCTATATTTTTCAAAGTTATTTTTTATAATTACATTTTTCAAATGTTTTCTACCTTTTACTATAGTTTAATTTAGTTATTTTGTTATTTCATTACATTTAATAAAATTTAATATTTTTTTTAATTTTGTTTAAAATTATGTGGTGTAATTACTAGTAGAATAATTATTTTGTTTGGAAATTATTAAAAAAATATTTGAAATACAATGTATTATTGGTACTATAATTAATTATTGAATATAACAAAATTTACAAATCGGAAAAAAATTGATGGGATAAAATAGCGGATTAAAAACGATTTTTTTTTTAAAAAAAGATAACCGAACCGGAATCGAAACCGGTCAAAACCAGAACCTAAACATGTTAAATCCAGAACCAAAACTGAAACCAAACCGAATTAAAATCGAACAAAACCGTAAAAACCACAATTTAATTTCAGTTTCTCTATTCAATAAACTAAAACCTGCAGTTTCCAAATAGGTACCAAGGCAACAAGCCTAGTGTGAAAGCTCGTATGTGGACGTCATTGATGATTGTACTTGTCCCATATTTAGTATGAGTAGGTTTGTGTTGTTGAGATCACAGAAGCCCCTATACGTGCTTGACATGAATTCTACTATGCAAAATTGTTGGAGAGAAATTTTTTTGTTTACGATAGATCACATTTGTAAAAAAATTGCAAGTGGATTTGTTTGTTTTATTTTAATATAAAAGGCAAAAATCTAATCGACCACTAGTGAAATTCGATCAAATTTGGCATACAATTTGCGATGAACGTCATCGAAAGAAGAGTTTGCAAACATTAACCATTTTGTTATTGGTTTAATTTATATTTGTTTGGCGTATTCGTATAAATTTATGTACCTACCTGTTGAATATGGAATTATGAATAGAACAACATACTGAATAGTTGTAGAGCTAGTGAACTATGAAAGGGATATAAGTGAGAAAAATCTATAACTCAATGTCTTAAGTTTGGATAAAATGATGTGACATTCATGCGCTGTGTAGTTCATCTCAAGGTTCCCGAGTCCATCATTAACTAAGTTTTGCTAATTTAACTCCTATTACAATAGAATTCTTGATTACTTAATTACATACAAGATATAACTTATTTAGTTAGTTAAATGTGATCTTGAACCTATGGAAGTTAAATTTAGTATTTAAATTCACAGCTAGCTATTAGTGCAATGAATTTTGGCAAACTAATAATTTGTAGGACTTCTCAAACAAACGTATAATATATAGCTAGGTTAAATTAAAAGTTGGTCGGAGAAGGGAGAAGGTTGGTTGACATGGTCCAATATTTTGTTTAATTTCATTGGAAATTAAACTACAATTTTTTAATATTTAAATTGATTATAATATCAATGAAATATAAACTTATCGGTTATGATTACTATATATTAATCAATTACTACATAAGTTTGTGGACACTGGAAAAGGAAGAAAAATTATAATAAGAGAAGGGCTTTAAATGAGGATTGAATGAGGGTCGATTTGTAGGACGCAATCTTCCAGCTTGTCTCTGCTCAAAATATGTCTGTTAAGCACCCTATAGTACAGACAACGTTGAAGCACGAGTCGTTGTTCAAATTTCAATTCTTATACGTTGAGTTGATTGGAAATTTGGTCCTGTGAGCTTTGGCAACCCTATCCATAGCCATAGGTTTGTATCAGCATCGTCTTAAATATTAAGAAGTTAAAATTTCAATTTTTTATAAAAACAAATAAAAATGAATTATTACATAAAAACACTAACTCTTCTCTTCCAATTTTTTTCGAGTCAAAGTTAAAAAGATCCAACTTTTTATTAAGTAAAATTCAGTTAGATCAACATTATTATTAACAAATACTTATTGTCTTAGCAAGAATTTATTGAACATGTTGGACGGTATACCTAAAAATATAGCCCGATTTATATCAAATTGGATTATGATATCGCTAGGCTAAGAGTACGACAAAGCTACATGTCATTTAGGACCATTTTACTTGATCTGATCAAATTGTCACTATCAGGTGAAACAACTTAAAATTAAAATTATATATATATAATTCGTTTGAGAATATAATATATAACATATAATATTTTATAATAATTAATATTAAATAAATAATAAAAAAATAAAAAAAATAATAATTTTTTTTATAAAATATTCTATGCTATATGTTTTACCAAATATATTATATGATGTTGTCAGCTCATATATATAAAATCTATTCCAACCTCCAGCCAACCCATTTTAGTTCTATCATTTTCAAAAACTGTTAGTTTAATTATTGGTAAATGTGGTAATTGTTCCAGCAAAAATTTGGAAGCAAGTGACAGATCATTTAATTTAAGGGTTGAAGAGAGAGAATGAAGGAGAGTTGGTCTATTAATTCCCACTTTCCAGCATACACAAGAGGATCAAACTGGCATTTCAAGAATGATAATGAATGCTAGTGAAGACAACGAAAAAAAACAAAACATTAATCAGAAGTTATATGCATCATGTTTAATTTCACACTCCAAAATTAAAGCATTGATTTGAACTAAACATAAAATGATCGACGTGCACTTTCTTTTTCATTTGGAAGTCAAAAGTTTATTAGTTATTCGCTAGAAGTTGACAACAACACACAAAAAAAACAACCCCACAAGTTAAGAAAAAGCATAAAATGAACATGATAAATAAGTTTTTAGTGTAAAATATATAAAGGGGACAAACACGAGGAACAGAGACTACAGCTATTCTTTTTTTTTTATATAAAACTATTGTTAGCTTCACAAATTTTCCTGGTCTAGTTTGAGAATTATAACCTAAGCTAATTTTTCTTTTAATAACCTAAGCTAAATTTAAGTACTCATATGAGAAGATATATATCGATAATCGATCACCCCGTGGCAATGATCTACTAATAAATGGACATATTTATCACTTCTGTGTCAGTTGATGTATTAATTATTAAAAATTAGAGTTTTGACGGATTTTTTTATTAAAAGTCTCGAACTTTAAAATTCGATAAATAGAATTTTACTAGCAGTAAAAATTTTATTGGATTCGTATTGTAGGTTTACATGTACGTATATATGGAATGAGAGGGAGCATTAATGGTAAGAATGAGAGTTGGGTTAATGGAGATTGGAGAGGCGGTGGATGCATGATGGTGATGGGAGCAGGCAGAGAGGTGGTTTAGGACCACGTGATCTGGTGGGACGGCTTGGATCCCATAAAGATTTCAATATCTTGTGCTATACTCTCCTCCCTTCTCTCCGGGTCCCTACCCATGTTTTTGTGCACGGACCCCCCCCCCCCCCCCCTCTCTATCTCTCTAGTTTTCATCATGAACACACATCCTTCCAACGATCTCTTTTTTTTTTTTCTTCTAATCAATGTATCCCGTTCATCTTTTCCTAACTCATTTATTTTTCCTTCTCGATCAAACACAAATGTTAGAGAATGTAGTTATAACCAAACGGGTTAAGTTCAAATTTTACTGTCGCCAGTTGTTTAAAAATCAGATTTTGGATCTCATCTATTAGTTTGATCTTTTAGGTGGATTGGTTCCTGATAAAAAAAATATTTCCTTTTGCTATATTGGTTGTGTTTGTTTTTATTAAAGTGAGAGTTATAGATAATAAATTATATAGATTGAGTACATTGTACAACAAAAAAGTTGAGAATTTTAAGAGTTAAAATATATTAAATATGCAATATACTGATCTAACATATAAAAAATAAGCATTCATATCATTTTCATGACGAATACGCATATTTCTGCTACCATCCTAATAAAATTACAAAAATATAATTTATGGTGTTTAGTCTTAATAGGTTTAATGGTAAATAATAGAAATATATTGTTGCAGAGAGAGTAACGCGTTTCTATGAGAAACGCAATATACATATATTGTTGCAGAGAGAGTAACGTGTCCTTCCTGGAAACTTGTTTCATTGTAGTGCTACGGTGACCGTATTAGTGCACAGACCTAAGTCCACTACCGGTGTAGCTATAACTCTAGAACATTTCGTAGCGGGGAGGTAATAACTGCATAATAACACCCAATAAAAATATGTTACTACTGGTCGTCCCTACTCCCCTTCATCTTGTGAAAAAAAAAGTCTTTTTTACACAAGTCATGAATTGGATCCCAATATCCTGTCCTCTGCAAAATCTTTGACAAAGTATGCCCCCGAAAACGATGTCGTTTCCAAGATTCTTCTCTGTAAAATCCAAGATGCACCACTTTTCCTCTCCCTATATAAACCACTACCTCTCTACCCACCCTCCCTACACTTTCTTCTTCAACCAAAAATCTCTTTTTAAACCCAGTTCAGTAATTTCATCTTCAGTCCAATCAAAACAATCTCCAATCATGGCTGAAACCTTCCCAATCCCTTCATACTTCGTGGTGGTTGTGCTCTTTTTGAGCGGTTTAATGGCCGTTAAGTCCAAGCCATGGACAAGCTTGCTACCACCAAAACTTCTATCTGTAAGCGTCGCAAAAAAGCTTCACGACGACCATTACTCCATCGAAACCGCCTCCTCTGACTACGGAAAAATCGTCCGTAAAAACCCAGTTGCCGTCCTTCATCCCTCGAGCGTACAAGACATTGCGAGTCTAATAAAACTCGCATACAATTCCTCTATCTCATTAGGGATAGCCGCTAGAGGCCACGGCCATTCTTTTCATGGACAAGCCATGGCTCAAAACGGCCTTGTCATAGACATGATGAAGCTTAGAAGTCACACTAGAAGCTCCATAACCGTCGCGAAAAGCCAGTCTTCGGGCTTGTTTTACGCTGACGTGGGTGGTGAACATCTTTGGATTGACGTGTTACATTCCTGTTTAGAGCACGGACTTGCACCGGTGTCTTGGACCGATTATTTGTACCTCACTGTTGGTGGCACTCTCTCTAATGCCGGAATTAGCGGCCAAACCTTTCGCTACGGTCCTCAGATCAGCAATGTCTACGAAATGGACGTTGTCACTGGTACGTACATATCAATAACACGTACATCTAACTACTTGAGCTGATATCAACGTTTACGCCACTAATTATTCTTTTGGTTGGCATTGACAATCTGATTTAGAAATGTAGACTATGGTAAGAAGATACAATATGAGGGTTGTTAGGCATTAATAAGGAGGTTAATGTACAATCACTATCAAATACGTACTTGGGTCCAGGCGGTGAAAAAATCGTATATATGCAGAAGTTCACACACTGATTTTCTAACGAGTTGTTTCTTGTTGCAAGGTCTAATAAATGTGTTGAATTGGGCATACATTTATGACTGTGATGTCCCAGCATAACTGAGTTCTGTGATCAGTCTTCTAATTTTGTCTGTTTCGTTTAGGGAAACAGGGCAATTTTGTCCAACTCATGCAAGTACTTTACAGATTCTTTAGTTATACCCAAATGTTATGGTCCATGAGAATGACATTTAATTAATTAATTTTTCTTTGCCTTGTATATTGCTTTGCATGCACGCAGTTATTATTTTACTCTTTTTATACATTTTTAACGACCAATTATTCCAATTGTTGTGTGCTGAATTAAAATTCTCATTTTTTTAAATACTAGTTAATGAATTTGTATTTGCTTGACTTTCCAGGGAAAGGAGAGGTTGTGACCTGCTCTGCGCATGAAAATTCAGAACTATTTTTTGCTGTTTTGGGTGGTTTAGGCCAATTTGGTGTTATAACAAGGGCAATAATAACTTTAGAGCCAGCACCAAAAAGGGTACACATTAAATCGAACTTTCGATTTTTTTAGTATTAATATCGATTTAATATCATTAAATTACAAGATTATTGTGTCATTTATTAATGACATTTTTACGTTGATAGATAAAGTGGGTGAGGATGTTGTATAACGACTTCAATGCCTTCACGAAAGACCAAGAAAGATTGATCTCAATAAATGGAAGGAAAGACAGCAAAGCGCTGGACTATTTGGAAGGTTCAATTCTGGTGGACCAGGGCTCTCCAAATAATTGGAGATCCTCCTTTTTCCCTTCCTCCGATATTCACAGGATAATGTCCCTCGTCACGCAACATCGCATCATCTACTGTCTTGAAGTCGCCAAATACTACGATGATTCCTCCAAACACACTGTTGACATGGTACTTCCACCTCTCCACTTTTTTTTTTCTAAAATTTCTTTTATTTTTTATTAAAAATTAAACTTTCTTTTTTTAGTGTTATTACAACTCTAATATCAATAAACAACTCCCTGCTTCTTCTCTTTTTCTTTTTGTTTATATTCTTATTTTTCTGATTTAATTTGTTAATATTCAACATATTAAATATTCTAAATCAAATTTTTTAGCCTTGAATACGACTTTAGTGTAAATAGGCTACATAGTTATTCACAGTTACACTAAATATTGATTTATTTTTGTACTAACGGACTATATGCAATTTTGGAATCATTCATTCCGTTATTCTAAACGATGCTGCTAATAATGGCAGGATTTGGAAGAGTTGTTCAAGGGACTGAATTTCATAGAGGGATTTAAGTACCAAAAAGATGTCAAGTATGTGGATTTTTTGGACAGAGTGAGGAGTGGAGAACTAAAGCTTCAAGCACAAGGACTATGGGATGTTCCTCATCCATGGCTGAATTTATTTCTTCCAAAATCTCAGATTGCCGAATTCGATTCAGGTGTTTTCCGTGACATTGTCCTTAGAAGGAATATCACCACTGGACCTGTCCTTTTTTATCCTATGAACAGAAACAAGTAAGTATAATTATCTTTTCGTCTCACTGACAATCGAACTCTTAACTCTTTAATACCATCATGCTAACATTATTTTTAATAAAAAAATATGCAGATGGGATGATAGAATGTCTGCAGTTATACCAGATGAAGAAGTATTTTACACAGTTGGATTTCTGCATTCAAGTGGCAATGGCTGGCAGGCATTTGATGATCAAAACAAAGAAATATTACAATTTTGTGATGAAATTGGCATTGAAATTAAACAATATTTGCCTCATTACAGTACCAAAGAACAATGGAAAAACCATTTTGGCTCTAAATGGACAACTTTCAGAGAAAGGAAAGAACAATTCGATCCAAAAAGGATCCTCTCACCTGGCCAGAGAATATTCAATGAGGTCATAGATAATTATTAGATATAGATAAATAAATATCTTTTTTTTTGTATTCTCCAGTTTTTCAGGCATAGAATTTTATGGGTGAGGGTGAGTCTGCCAAAGTTTAATATTGGCAAATCCAATTTCAAGTTTTTCTATCTCTTCACTGATAAGTGATAACAGTGCCTTTAAAAATTATAAGGAGATTTAGAGAGCAAAAGACTAGTAAAATTTCTTAATTTTTTTTCCTTATATTCAACATATTTATTACCACTTCATTTCATTCTATTTCGTTTCATCTTACATATTGAGTCTTTGCACTATTTTTTTTTTGGCATATTACTTTCTCTCTTTTTTCTATATTTCTTTCCTTAACCGTAGGTGTCAGCCGTTAGGTCTCAAGTAATTTATTTTACGATCTGCGACCAATTTTCTCTTCTTTGGAGAGGAATTTTAGGCACGGGTGGGCCAAACCTTCATTGGGCCATTTTGTCAAAAGAGTGTATGAGACGGAAATGATGTCAAAGAATAGTATTTAGTTTAAAAGCTCAGCTTTGTAAGCAGTATAGAGAGTGAACAATGCATGTAAAAGTGGAGTAGAACCAGAAAGTGGAGAAGTATAATAAAGCTGAAAATAATGAACACACAAAGAAAAGAACATATATTGACAACGTTGGCAATTATAAATGAAAAGTTTTAAGAAAGGGCTTTGCGGCCTGGAGGATCGAGATGGGGCCGTGTAGACATTATAATATACGACAGAATGTTTTGCAACTTCACTTGCAGGCAGCTGGGAGACATCAAAAGTAGCCGCCCCTCCATTATTATTTTCTTGACCCTTTTATTGTGATAATCTATGGATCTGTTCATATCTAAGTTTCTAGATTACTTGTAGCATTTTTGACGTGAGAAAAAGGGTGTGTTTGGCAAGGCATAGTGCACCTTTTTACATCAACATGTTCTTCGAAATAGTTTCTGATTTGCAATTTGTTCTTCATTCATCAATAATCTTCTGTTGTTTGTATGTTAAGGACAGTAATATATTAAATAGAAATTTTCGCAGTCTGTCAACAGTACGACTCGATTAAGCTTAGCTGTTGGTTCGGTTTGATAATAATTTATTCGTGTTTGACTCAATACATTATTAAGTATATATAAATAAGCTAAACTTAAGCCATTTCGACGTTGATTGATTACTACCCTTTTCTCGATCTGCATACAGAACCTGCTTTTTGCTGTTTTTTCTCAACCATGTCAAATTATTGTGCTAGTGATGGAATAACTAAATGTATTCTCTTTTATGGTTTCATGCCAAATTTTGTCAAATTAATGTCAACTTATTGCAAAAGGTTCTAGAGCATTTTCACCATTTTGCACGCCTTTCTTCTATAAGTAGAAATGTGCCTTTAATTTCCTCTATATATCTCTCAACATCAGAATGATGTAAAACTGGAAATTTTGGAAAAAAGTTATTAAATTGAAAAAGAAGAGTGAAAGAGTGATGAATTTTCGCTAAATTATTATGCTTCTATAAGATGATTATTGTAAAATATCTTGAAAATCCTTGTTGATAATATGATCGAAGTCTCAATTTTCAACTTGGGAGACCTTTTCTTTTTGACTGTGAGAAACTTGAAGTCTGATGTTGCATTATTGCTACTGTATTCACGACAAAAGAATGTGTTAATTTCCCTAATACAACTTAACACGCTTTTATAAGTTGTGAATACTACAAATAGCATATATAGCTAAATCTTTCCATTTTCACATGAGAATGACCTTAATTAAGATTAAATTATGCTGCTTCTAAACAAATTGTTTTACCTGATACAAATATTAATTACATGATCATAGAAGATTGCAAATTCCTCAAGAAAAATCTCTCTAATATTAGTAGTGTTAATGCGATCTGCGAATCAGGTATCTCATATCGTAACAAGACCATTTGTTTAATTGCCAGATTCCATTGAATGAGGTTCTCATCCCCCTGGTTTCCTTTCTAATGTTATGTTGAATTTGGTGAATTAACAAAAGGTTTCAGCTTATTTTTTTTCTTTTTTAAATAAAAAATTCCACTGAATTTTCACTTCACTCACACAGGAAAAATGCAGAAGCCAACTATCACTGAGGTGCCAATTCTGGTTGGGCTAAACCCTTGTGAAAAAAATAGGTATAGGTCCAATTTTAATATTGTTTGGCAATTCCCACAACAAACAGCCCCTTATGGCGGACTTGTCATGGGCTTACTCTTTTAAGATATGAACTTCTGAGCCTGTTTACCATTTCCTATGATTTTGAGAGATTTTGTTGCGGCCTTGCGGGGACTCTATTGTGTTAGTTTATGGCGACAACGAGGACGTAGCGAGTTAAAGATAATGGCGCTCTCCCTCCACTTTCACAATTCATGTCTTCTTCTTCAACCCCAAAACCGTTTAGTACACACTGATATTGGAACTTCAAGATTCAGAATTTATTGCTGTCGTCATAGGCCCGATATTGAAGTGAATGTTACAAAGGGCAAGAGAAAGCCTCGGCCTAGCTTCTTTGAACTCATTCAACATAAATGGTCTGTGAAGCCCACTTCAAGCAGACAGAATTTTCCATGGCAACAACAACAACAAAATGAAGAAGAAGAAGAAGTGGAGGAGGAAGATGAAGATGAAAAAACAGAACCTGATCCAGAGATTGAGTTAAGCCCATCCTTGAGTGATACAGTGAGTTTTACTTTGTCAAGTCGTTTGATTACTGCTCCTTGGGTTCATAGGAATAGAATAAAAAATTCCCGTTTGGATTTAGTGCCTGAAGAAGTAGATAATGTTCGTGATGTTGTTGATAATGCGGGAAATTTTGAAAAGGAGGAAACTTTCATTGAAGAAAGCTCGGAAAATTTAGGAAAGGAAGTAATTTGCAGTGGAATAAGCACCAAAAATTTGGAAAATGAAGTGACTTGCAATGAAAATATAGTGAAAGAAGTGAAGTTTGATGGTTCTTCGTTTGACTTAAGTGATAGCGAAGATGAAATTTTTAGTTATTTAGATGATTTGGTTACAGACGATCAGAGATTAGTTGGGAACAGTGGAGAGCTGGGAAATGTTGAAGAGAGTGGTGAGAGTTCAATTGAACTGCCATGGAACAGAGGGGAAGGAGGGCCTGCTCTTGAAGGTGATGGGAGGAGGAGAAGGAGGAGCAACACAGAGTTGGCAGAGAAAACGTTGCCGGAACATGAACTAAAGAGGCTGAGGAATGTGGCCTTGAGGATGCTTGAGAGGATCAAAGTTGGTGCAGCTGGAATTACACAAGATTTGGTGGATGCTATCCACAGGAAGTGGAGGCTGGATGAAGTGGTGAAGTTGAAGTTTGAAGAGCCTCTTTCACGAAACACGAAAAGAGCCCATGAAATGTTGGAGGTCAGTATTCGTGCATTGCTAGGTTTGTTGCTGTGTGTCTAATTATACGTAGAAGCATTTTCCTTATTTGGTTATTTCTCATTACTTTGATGGTTTACTTTCACAACCTGCTCTGTAGAATGTAACTTTTTTGAAACTGTGAGGAATGTGGTATAGATTATGTAAATTATATATTTTGCTTTGTCAGAGTAGAACCGGGGGTTTGGTGATATGGAGATCAGGCAGTTCTGTTGTTTTGTATAGAGGGATGGCCTACAAACTTCAATGTGTACAATCATATGCTGAGCAAAATGAGGCCAACATGAAGGCTTCACTGCACTCGGAAGATGTAGTCAGTGCACCTAGTGTTCGAATAAATGAATTCATTAGTACTACAGAATCATTTATGCCTAGCACTGCAAAGTATTTAAAGGATTTATCACAAGAAGAGCTCATGGACTTCACCGAACTCAACCAGCTGTTAGATGAATTGGGTCCACGGTTTCAGGATTGGTCTGGCCGTGAACCATTGCCAGTTGATGCGGACTTACTTCCTTCTGTAGTTCCTGGATATAAACCGCCATTTAGGCTTCTTCCTTATGGGGTGAAACAGTGCTTGAAAAACAAGGAGATGACAATGTTTCGTAGGTTTGCAAGAACAATGGCTCCTCATTTTGCCCTTGGTGTGTGAGAACTAAGCTAATTATAGCTCTTTTTCTCTTGTCCATGTCTACGTACTTTAACATTTTCTGCGTTTTATTGTAGGAAGGAGCAGAGAACTGCAAGGTCTGGCAAAGGCTATGGTAAAGCTATGGGAAAAAAGTGCTATTGCAAAGATTGCAATCAAGCGGGGAGTGCCGAATACACGTAATGAAAGGATGGCAGAGGAACTCAAGGTAAGACATAAATAAATGTCTCTTTTTTCTGGTGGAATACATTAATTATCTACCAATTCTTAAGCATGTTAAAACAAAGTTTTATGTATTATACAGCACAACTATGGACAAATTGAACTTCTTTTGTAGTGAAAGTTTAAAATAATTTGTCCATATCTTGTTGCTTTTAGATAACTTGTTATAGAAAACTATCTAAAATACTTCCAGGAAATATCTTCAGTTGAGATCCTCTCAGTGCTAGCAAAACTTTAATATCCTTCTAACAGAATACCAGTTTGAATAGTTTTTCATAATCCAAGAATCATGAAATTTGCCCTGAATTTCCAATTTTCCATTATTTGAGCATGCAATAGCAATTTCTTATTTTTTATGTTTTTATACCCTGCGTACAAGCTTCTCGAGACTGATGGATAAAAAGTTGATGGAGGAATTATGAGGCGGAGTTGGTTGATCTTCTCTGCTACAACATTAAATGTTATTATGTTTGGCTGCCATATCACCAAAGATATAATCAATTTACTTGGATGGGTGAAAGTGACGGCCAATTTATTAACATGGTATAGTTTTGCAAACAAAAGTTGTCAGTTTGTGTTATGATCCTTGTGTAGACAGACTCTAGAGCATAAGTACTGAGACATAATCTTCTCGGTTCTTGCTTCCTGATCCCGTTTTCCGCATTGTGTACAAAATTTTTAATACTCTACTTCCTGTGTTAGTCCAAATTTATCTCTAATGATTACTCTTTCATTGATGCATGCAGAGATTGACGGGAGGAACACTCTTATCTAGAAACAAGGAGTACATAGTATTCTACCGAGGCAATGACTTTTTGCCACCTGCTGTAACAGACACTCTGAAAGAAAGGGAAAACTTGTCTTATGTCCATTCAGATAAGGAAGATCATGCCCGGCAGATGGCTTCACATTTCAGTGAATTAAACACAAGAACTATTGAAGTCCCTTTGGTTGCTGGCACTCTTGCTGAAACCACAGCTGCAACCTCTCGATGGGGGAAGTGTCCAGGTAGTAAAGATGTGGATGAAATGATGAGAGAGGCAGCTTTGGCCAGACTTGCTGCATTAGTTAAACATCTTGAGAATAAACTAGCTACTGTAAGTTTCAAATACAAGACAAAAAATTATGAATCATTGGTAAAATCCAAGCACCTTTTGTTTCTGGTATAGTTTTAATTTTAAATTGTTTTAGGCAAAAGGAAAGCTCAAACTAGCTGATATTGCGGTGGCTAAAATTCAGAAACATTTGGAGCCAACAGATCTCCCGACTGACTTGGAAATTTTGACCGATGAGGAGAGGTACTTGTTTCGGAAGGTTGGCCACAGTATGAAACCATATCTCTTTTTAGGTAAGACACTGATTCTGTTCTGGATGATGAGCTTTTTCTGGTTATGCAGCTACACTTTTATCTGACTTTGCACATAATTAGGTTTGGTAGTTTTAAGTTGATATCTCTAATACTCATGAATCCTCTTCCAGGAAGGAGAGGTGTCTACAATGGTACCATAGAGAACATGCATTTACATTGGAAGTACCGTGAGTTGGTCAAAATCATAGTCAAAGGCAAGAGTTTTGCACAAGTAAAGCAAATTGCAGTTTCCTTGGAAGCTGAGAGTGGTGGAGTATTAGTGTCTATAGATAGGACTATGAAAGGTTATGCTATCATTGTATATAGAGGGAAAAATTATTTACCACCTCCTAAATTGAAACCCACGAATTTGTTGACGAGAAGGCAGGCATTAGCTCGGTCAATAGAACTTCAGAGACGGGAGGTAAAGCTGAAAATGCATCATTCCTATTGTTCATTTCTGTGCAAAAAGAAGGTGGTTCCTTTGTCTACATTAATCTATTTCTTTTGCAGGCACTGAAGCATCATATTTCAGATTTACAGGAGAGACTTGAGTTGGTTAAGTCTGAAGTGGTATGGCATTCCGCTTTTCCCCATATATTCTGATACTTGCAAATAACTTTGTCAAAGAGTCACAAGTTTGCAACATTTCTTTTACTTTTTCTTTATGGTGTTAATTACAGAAAGAAATGGAAGCCGGCAAGAATATTTATGGAGAAATGTCCTTGCAGTCAACATCAGATGATTTCTTTGAAAATGAAGACGCTACAGAGGTAATTGCTGCTTAACTTCTGTAATCGCAGCTTCTAAGACTTTAAATTTCATAAGGAATACTTTTGAGATAATGTTGTCAACTGTGCGCTTAGTCTCTGTCAACAAGACTGCATTGCTGTGTCTTCAGCTTTTACTTTTTTTTTTTGGCTCTAAAACTGAGCATAGCTTGTAGAAGCGCTTGGAACTTATTCAAACAACACTATAATTATTAGTGGAATTATCTGCAACAACTTGGAGGAGAATACTTCTCCATTCGAACTCCCTAATTTCGATCATGGTGCCACTGCCATGTGTTGAACACTCAAATTTCTATTTCTTTGGCAGAGCTTTTACTTTTTCAGTGCCCTAGATACTTTGAACAAGGCAGTAAATATGTGATGTCAAATTGGTTTCATGTGACTCAGGATAAACATGGAAGAAGAACATTCTGAAGTTTATGGCAGGTAGCAATGGAGGGTATTATGATCAAACCGTGACAGTGGAGGAAGTGAAACTGCAACGGCCGAATGCAGCATCAGCAATATAAGGCATTGCCTGACTGAAAAGAAAGTCAACAGTTCCAACATCTGAAGGTAGATAAATGGAATGGATGATCCTAATGAATGAATTGTTGCTACTCATCCGATGCTCTTGTAGGCTTAACTTGTACTGTTTAGCATGTTACAAGTGAAAACGCTCGAGAGTATGTCAAGGAAAAACCTTAAATGGTAGGATAGCCATGCCCGAACGTACGCTTGTCAATGTATTTATTGCTAATCTCAAATCTCAATCTACCAGGATTTCAGCCTTCTCAATTCGGGTTTTGTTTATAGGAACATTATTTTCATATTTGTATTCATACTGTTCGAAATAAGAACATTTCCAGTTTATGAAAGTTTTTTTTCTTGGGGCCGAACAGTTAAGAAGATATTGAAAATGCTACATTTGCTTCTCAAAATACTGAAAGTGAGACCTATAATTCCACCTCTTTCGACATTAAAACGGATATTCAATAAAAAAAAAGAGAGTTGCAGAGCTATTATCTTCACAACTGAAATATTATAAAACTATGAAAAAAAGCAGCTTTTTAATTTATTATTCCACGGTGTCCTAAATAATTTATTCAGAAGGTTTCTTTTCTAATGAAGATTGATTGAAACAAGTACTCACATCTTAGAAAATGAAAAGATAAAAGAACAATATTCTCCCATCCTCAATTCATAATCTTATTCCATTATGATTCAAAAAAATCTTATTTCATTAAACTGAAGAAAGAAAAGATTATAATTTCAGACAGAACAACGTATCATCATCATATCAATTCAGGTGTAAAACACAAATGAAAATAATGGCTGCCCAAATAAACTCATTGCCACCTAGGACTTGATTCTGATTGCATTTGAACTCACCATGGTTCTACCTTGAAGTACAAAATGATAACTGGCATCCCCATTTCAGACTTTCATAATCAGTTTCTCTCAATAAATCATTCGATGCACACATACAAAGCGATCTATGCCATTGGAGACATCATAGTAATATCCATTATAACCTTTTGCTGTTTTATTGATGAGTTGCTTTAGTTTAGTTTGTGATTTCACATGTCTTGCTGCGAGGTTACCTTCAGAAAGTTCAAAACAACAGATGCTAATTCATCTTGATGTGAGGTGTATGAATGATTTGCTCCTTCTATAATGTGTAGCTTGTGATTAGGAATAATCTTAGCAAACTCGAACGCATCCTCCACAGGGATGATTTCGTCAGCTGTTCCATGAATTGTCAGAACCCTGTACGCATTTTAAAAACCATTGATGAAATAATTATTAATGAAATACCAGAGACAAAAGCATTAATCAGTTATAAGCACTGATCAAATTTATATATAGAATAACCATTTATTTTAAAGAAAAAAAGGCTGCAAGTATCAAGACACTTTTTCGACACGTGAAATTTACAAGAAAGGATTTTGACAAGAAACAAATGTTCCAAGAGAATGTAATGCAAATGCCCAAAATGAGAAAGAAAAGGCAAGATGATGTACTATAAACAATATTATTTTCCCTTCATGCCTTGATTCTGTGACTACATTCACCTAGTATTTAACATCAATTGCCTATTCCTGCCACACGGACCATGGCAATTGTTTGGTCTTCAAGACATATTATCTGCTCAGATAGGTTTCACAAAAACACAAGGGAATGCAAAGATGAAGGTAGCTCTCACCTGCAATCTTTGTCAATCTGAAGACAAGCTTTATGCATATCTGTATTCAGGCGTTCCATCAAACTTGCCTCAGTCACG
>CAODLS010341306.1:0-14567 GCA_948243855.1 Flueggea neowawraea
AATTTTCAAAATTTTCTTTTCTCCCCTTATTTGAAAAAAATTTTGCACATTGTTTGAAATATTTTAAAAAATCATTTCTCCCCCTTTTTAAAATGATTTGTGCATAATTTCCAAACCTTGTTTTCTCCCCCAATAAAAAATTAATAAAAATGGGAGGAGTTGAAAAGATAATACCAAATTTAGAATCTCCATTAATGTAGGATCTTTGCTCCAAGGATGTTAAGCCTTCTAGAACGGAAACCCGCTCTGATACCACTTGTTGGAGAATTTTCCTGGGAATGCTTTGGTTAAGTTTGGAGAGCGGAAGCGAGTTGAAGTGAGGCGAGAAAAATAACACCAAGATTTTTATAGTGGTTTGGCCAACCATACCTACGTCTACTACCTAAGTCTCACTTAGACTTTTCACTATTACAGAGATTGATTCCGGCTCATACCTCTAAAGCCAACAAGGTTGATTATGGCTCACCCCTCTAAAGCCAACAAGATTGATTACGACTCATACCTCCAAAGCCAACAAGGTTGATTACGACTCATACCTCTAAAGCCAACAAGGTTGATTACGGCTCAAACCTCTAAGGCCATTACAATGTTGTTTTCCATAGGTTCACAACCAACATTCCCCACACTCTCAAAGTGTTTGTAAAACATTTACAAAAATATTGAAGCTCTATGCTAGGAGTACATGTTGACACAATGCTCTTGATTTTCTCTCTAGTTTGAATTTGGTGTTTTAGGGGTGATGGAATGATAAAAACGTTTTGGCCTTGAAAGCATATGATCATCCATGTTTTTTCTGCCCTTCCTTGATGTATTTATAGTTT
Source organism: Flueggea neowawraea (assembly GCA_948243855.1). Taxonomy (NCBI): domain Eukaryota; kingdom Viridiplantae; phylum Streptophyta; class Magnoliopsida; order Malpighiales; family Phyllanthaceae; genus Flueggea; species Flueggea neowawraea. The sequence continues at coordinate 822 of CAODLS010341306.1, forward strand.
TTCCAAGCCATATGACCGTTGGTGTTAAGAAACTAGCTGTTGGAGTGCATTTAATGCTTCTGCAGCTTTCTGTGACTCAGCTAACATACGTTGCCATTTGAATATGTATGTTGATTATGATGCATTTCCAGATGATGTACGTTGTATATCCTCTGCATACGTTGTTCCTTTACTACATGCGTTATGCATGTGTGACGTACGTTGTTAAGGATCTAGTAGCCTCTGTTTGCATTCAGCTCCATGTCTACGTACATTGCATATTCTCTATGTACGTTGTTGTTCATAACTTACGTTGTGGCTTTATCCAACGTGTTTTGCTTCAACTCAAATGTTTTGCACATCTTCAAAACACAAAAGGAACTTAATGTTGATCATCCTTGATCCAACAGTTATTAGTGCCACGTGCACGCCTTCTGCTTTGGTCTCTTATATTTGTATATGTATTTTGACTCTGAAAATGAAAAATCATCATTTTATACGCTAAGTTTATGATTGCTTTGTATGCAATCCCTTTTGCGAAAGAAATTTCTGAAAAGCTATTACATATGTATAGCGTATATATATATGTATGTTAAAGTATATTTGCATGCTTAGTTTTGAATTATTTTCAAAACAATCTTTGTGAGGCACGTATAAGGCGATCTGGAGTGTTATTCATCACTGGGCCCTAACCCCCTTTGTTTCTCTGTTTACGTAATTCCTATTAAGCAGGTTCACAGACTTTTGGCTTCGGCAACTGTCAGCATTCAGACACCAGTGAGACATCTTTTGGATTGTGATGCCTTTTTATCTGGGCTCATCTTTTGTTTTGTAGAGCTCCACATCGGGATGTAATTGGGTTACCGGGTTGCCACTTTGGCTTTTGTTTTGAGACTTCTGCAGTATTCCGCATTATCGCTTTAAATATATTTATTTATATATTTTAACTTACTATTTTTTTTATTATTAAATGTTTTAACAAATATTTTATAATCTAAATCGTTTGGGTAATATGTTCTGATCTCTGAGGCTTATGCCAGATGAGTCGGGCTCTCACAGACGGTTTACCTCGTATGCCGGTCACGAGCTTGCAATGGGCCATGACAAATGTTGTGCAATCATCATTATCAAAAACGAAATCAACAGATGTGTGTCCTTTCTTACACGTGGCATGTGGCGTTATGTGACATGTGTTCCATCCTCCAAATTTTGTACAATTTTCAGTAGAATTAAAATTTGGACTTTTTTGGAATTTTTGGTATATTTTTCACATTTTTTGAGTTTTAGAACTAATTTTTCCAAATTTTTTAAATATTAAAAGTTGTTTAAAAATTGTGAAAAATATGTTTTCTGCCAAGAATTATTTTGAAAATTATTTTTCAAAATAATTGATTTTTAAAAAAATGCAAATATGGTTCTTATTTAGTTAATTGGAATTAGATTTCAATTATTTGGGAAATATGCGAGTACGTATATATCTGTTTTGTTTGTAATTTATTACAAATATACGAATAAGGTAAAACCATGTTGCATCGAATATAGTGCGAATTAAGAAAGAATTTACACTACTCCTAAAGGAGAGTATTTTGGGATGGTGGAGGTCATAAATGGAAGAAAATAATTATGTATTATATATGCAATGGTGAAGAAGGAAACACTTACTTCTTAAGAGATTATGATTTCCATCACCGGTATTGGTTAAAAGTATTGGTACATACTAAAATTTCATGGAAACATGATTCCCTAAGTATCGTGGAAAGATACTTGAAGATTCTAGAAAATAAAAATGTTTTAAAATTGATATGTCCAATGTTAAATCATGATCACAAAGAGAGATCATGAGAAGTGGGAGATCCACTTTAAGGTCGTATGATTTATAGAATTTTAGAAAAGTTGGCATGACCATTTATGAATTCTATTCTAGCACGTTTGATATTGGTCCTTCGTGTAACCAAATTGGTAGATATAAGTTTAGTTCTATAGTAAGATTATTATTGGGGATATTTAATAAGCATTATTTATGTGTTAATACTGACCAATGTTAATGTATGTGTATTAATATTGAGATAGATTATCTAGATTGCATGTTGGTTCTATAAATGATGATGATTTCATTTATTATTTTTGACTTATTGTTGTGTTGATTTGCCTTAATTTTAAATGCAATATTTTTTGTGTATTGAATATATTGTCCAATTATTGAGTTTGTCTAAATAATTAAAATGACCAACATGGATTCCCCAAACTCAAGTGGACTTTAAAAGAAATTCAAACAATTATTATTTATTGTCTATGAAAATAAATATAGTATAGTTAATTATTAAGACCGAGATGATAAATGTGCACCTAGTATACATTTCGATTCAAAACTTAATAAGAGACTATACTAGTTTAATTTTGGTTGGATAGTAAATATATGTGTATTGCTATGACTTACTTTTGTGAAATTATGTTATGTTATTTGTGATATTCACTGCTTGTAAAGTTAATTGATGTTGAGCCATACGAGCACGTATGTGGAGCTATATTGAGCTTGGACAGCAACAATCGTAAACCTTAGATTATGAGAATCTAGCATGTACTATGAGAATAAAAAGCTCGTACCCTTTTGAACTTGGCTAAGGCTGAATTCAAGGAGGAGTAGAATATCACTCAATACATTTTGGACCAAAATGTCTATGACATGTGGAAGTTTGAAAATTCCACTAAATTCATCTTCTTATTAGTGTAGGATGCTGAAGTCACTTAGCTATTTTGCAAGTATCAAGATGCAATGTATTTGAAAATTTCATTTAAGGAGCAATTAGTTGGTGTGACACTAACTTAGCTTGTGGTCTTTGACCAATGACATTGATATTTGTCACAAGTATCATATCCTAATCATATGAGTAGAGACAAAGCCTATATAATTGGAGAGCTAGTGATATTGGTCATAGATTGACCAAAGACAATGTCCAAAGTTGTTATCCACTTCTTACCTAGAAGTTAGGAGTAAATCGAGTTGCACCTAACCCACGCATATCTCAAACATGAGATTGTGAGGAATTTTACAAGGTCTTATTCTATTGGACAAATTCCAATACAAAGGGAGGCAAATGTTTAAGAACTTAAGTCCTCAAGAAGTGGAGACTAGACAATTTTGAGGAAATCCTTGAATATGAACAATGTTAACATTTTGTGAGTAAAATGTTAACTTCCAAAGGTGCATTATATATGAAATGATGCACATTTGAGGATATGTTGCTTAAACTCACGCAAGTGAGAAGAGTTACCTTGTTCAATGTTTCCCTTGAATTTTGTCATTAGTTGACAGTTAATTCGAAGATCCTCACAATGAAGTTTTCATGTGACTTCATTACACACCAACTAGTTCTAAGAAGGAACAGGTTGAACATGCAAGAAACAACTCGAAAGTGGGAGTTTAAGGATTTTGCATGTGCGAATTAGTTTTGTGCAAAAGTCGAAACCTTTGTTTGCATTAGATTATGTCGTAACCATATTGAAGTGTGTTTCAATCTGTGTTCTAACAATAATGGTATTTGTTAGACAATGTTTTGAATGGTAGACTACTTTGGCACTAAAAGTGATTTCTTAGTTGAGGTTTAGAACCTAACTAATGAAAGTCATAGTTTTCATTCATTGCTACTTCACATAGTGGCACTAAAAGTGATTATGTGGAGTTAATGCACGTAATTCAACCACGTTAGCAAAATCGAGTACGTTGATTAGCTTACGTGGGAGTATTAGACAATTGTGTAAGTTCAAGTTGCCTAATTGCGAGCATTGCAAAGAGGAGAAAACTAGAGATAAAATCATTTTTAAAAGGCACTTCGAGCTGAATTTTGTTGCTATTAATCCACTTTTGATGTTTGACATAAAAAAGAATGAGAGGACAATGCTAAGGCCTAATGCTTCATCACTTATGTATATATGGTTGTTAAAGGTACGATTCATTGAACCCAGTGGGAGAATTTTTGAAAATGCTTAAAACTAAAAGGGATAAAGTCTCACGACGATATTTTTTTTCGATAAATGAATCGAGCTTGATCTTTTTGGTAAAAGTCTCACGACGACATTTTTCGATAAATGAATTGATCGTGATCTTTTTAGTAACCCATAAATCAGGGATGAACCTGCAAGTGTGTTAGCGATTTACTCATCCCAGTAAAAAAATTGTATGGATTAAAGTAATGGAAGTGCAAATGGAATTTGTGATTGAACCATGTTAAGAAGTGGTTGATCTACCCAAATGGTGAATACACACTGGATATAAGTGGATACATGAGCGATAAATCGAATGAGACATCGATAATCACTAAAGGGATTTAGTCAACGAGGTTGAAAAGTCCAGCTTTTTGAAAGATTTGCCTTCATTAAATAGACTTTGACATTTAGGCTAGTTTATACCTCGACTTACATTAATGAATGTAGAGGCTCATTTTCTCACTAGAGAATCTGGAGTAGAAGCCTATAAGGTTTAACCTAATGGTTTTATCGTCCAATTATTAATAGAGAATTTAAAAATGAAATCTATAAGGTTTAAACTAATGGTTTCATTGTCCAAGACATGACCTTAGACATTCTTCGAGAGAATGGTACATTCATATGCGTTGTGAGAGTACCATGTATTTTCAAGGTGAATCTTGTCATTCTTACCTTGTGTGAACATCACACTTGTAGCTAGAAATGGTCTAGCATACTTGAATGACACCAAAGATTGGTCGAGATCCAATTTTGAGATTGCTAATATGGGTTGACCTTATAGTCAAACTCCAAGAGATTGTTCGAGTGGATTTTTGTTCATTTTCAAGTGAGATGGATCAACAAAGTACTTGAACACTTCAAGATGCAAAAATGCATAACCCATAGATACTCTGTGACTAAGAGTAAGTCTCTTAGTAAGTGCGTGTGTTCATAAACCTATGTGAAAGGAAGAACGTGTAAGGAATGTTCTTCATACAAATGTCATGTGAATGTATTTTGTAATGTAGAGTACATGTGTTGATTATAAGATCATGTCTTGTAGTACAATATTTTATACCTAGGTGTGTACAATGCCTAGAGTTTGTTATGTAGTCAAGTTAGCTAGCAAATATTGATCCAACACATAAAAAAGGGTGTTGGAAAGTAGTGAATGAGATACTTGAATACTTTAGAGACATTGCAAGGCACTGTGTTATCATTAAGGCTTGCGATAAATAAGACAGTTGTTAGTTGGATAAGTGATGTGGACAAGAGGGACGTCCATATATGGTTATGTATTCTCAGTTGATAGAATTGTTAATCCGCATTATTGCGTGGAACACATATAAGTGTGTGGCCAAATAAATTGTCCATCTAAAGAGCCAACGACAGTCTTTAGTGACAGTCGACCTCAATTGCTTAAGGACCAAGAAGATCTATTATAAGTCTAAGCAAATCGAGATCAAGTATCATTTTTGTGAAGAGACTTGATTGCATAAAAATAAGTAAATTTGAGTACAAGTTTCACAATGAGAAGTGAACTTGAAATATAAGTCCATGCAAGACATGATTGTAAGATCCGCTAGTAAAAGCCTATAAAGAATAAGTTTCTTAAGACCCGCATGGCACATGAAGTGTGTAATCCCTTAAAACATTATCTTTAAGAAGATCATAGTGAGCAATACACGAGCACAAATGTTGAGAGTTGACATTTGTAGTAACGTTAAGTGTGAAAGCATGTTGAACAGAGAAGTAACCCACTCACACAGGTGTTTACCTTAGTTTTCCAAGTTCGTTGAGGAAAGAACTAAGATGAGGCTGGTTTTGAACGTAGAAAGAGACCTAGAGTACGTTCATAATCAATAGACTGTCTTGCATTTTATAGTGGTGAGTCCATTGTAAAAGGGCAAGAAAAGTCATATGAAAAAAGACATACGCCATAGGATAAATTCCTATGTTGATCATCAAATGATCAAATGCTAAAATTAAGTGACTTTTAGCATATTCTGTCTTAAAGCCAGGAGTAATCCTATTAAGGTATAGATTAATGCTTGATGGCAAAATACATCGTAATCGAAGCTTCTGTGTAGTGTTAATGATGTTGTATAACCATGCGCTCCTCCAAGGGAATGAATGAACATCATAACACATGATCATACCATGTGTACTATATACGCGACCATGGGGATGGAAAAGATTGAAAAACGATCTCACTTTTTCTAGTGTCAGATCCCGCCGTGAACATGTGGTTCTCGGTGATACTTACCCTTAAAACCCTTAAAACATTCAAAACGTGTAGTTAAGTTTGACTACTTTAGCTTGTCATTAATGATCATGATTGATTTGGCCAAGCACGACAAGCTAGACAAGTGAACTTGGCTATATGGATTGTCTGGTGTAAGAAGGGAAATTTGTTTCTAGATGCATTTACACTAGTCTCAAAATTTTGCTAAGGATGCTCTCATATGGTATGTCGCATGATGTGTGAACTATGAGTAAAGCTTTCGTGAGATCGAGAAGTTCGAAAGCAGCGATTGTGTGGTTACGAACTAGGGGAATGCATACGTTCTAGCAGATTGTGTTGTTGTTCCATACACTTTGGCAGAATGGAGTTGTTCTGCAAAATGACGCATTCTGGCAGGATTGAGACATGAGCGGTTATATATCCCTTACAAGTATATAGTAATTATGCTCTTATCGTATGCTGGTCGCGTGGTCTATTTGCTTGTATGACGAAAGGATCAAACATGGTTGTATGAGTACTAACCATGTTACATGATGGTGTAACATTCCGTCATGTGCGCGTGAGAGATGTTGAAAAAAGCGGTCTGCCCATGATGGGTGAACCGAACCCGGTCGGTCAATGTATAAACTGAGATCAATTGGTGAGCCTAATTGAAATGGGCACATAAGGCCCATATGCTAAGTCCATTGGGCCCAAAACCCATTATGAAGGCTTATAAATAAGAATGAAATAATGAATTTTATTCTGAATTCTACCATCCATACCAAAAACGTGGGACAGAGGGATAGGAAGAAGAGAAGGGTTCTTCTTCCTCCATATTGCACCTCTCGTTCCTCGTTCGTCAATGGTTCAAATTCGCGTGGCATCTAGGCTGCGAAACAGACGAGCACTCTCGTCGACAACGCGACTATGGTTTGCTCATAAGACCAACATCAAATCTGATCCTGATCTTTGTATTCAGTTGCTGGTTGGGTCGAGCTTGCGCAGGAATCGAGGTAGGTAACTCGAACTTACAAAATATATTATTTATCTGTTAAATAGGATAGTCGATTCCTTCAAAAACATTCGAAGAGAAGAAGAGTTGGAGTTTATGCTACCATATCAAAAAGAAAAACTCTAACAACAACTTTTTTTTATTTTTATTTATTGCATACGGCAAATTGTTCATACAAACTATAATTCTGTTGAAGGCAACTCTCCTAATGTTTTCATTTAATGTTTGCTTCAAATCCTTAGAGGATCTTCTGACACATAGTGAACTACCGTTAGTTAGACTATCAAAGAGGACAACCAATCTGCAGCTCGATCGATTTCCTTTGCGATTTGAAAGAACTACATGTATATTTCAATTGTCTTTATACAACAAATTATTCCAGCTAAAATCTGGTTCAAAATTTAATTTAAATCGCATTTTCTTTTAGGTCCTTTTAATTTTAAGTGAAAGTATTATTAAGCATTGTTTAATTATAAACTATTCTAATACCATATTAGAATTATACTATCTAAAAATTTAAATTGATAAGTTAAGTTTAGTATCTAATTTTAACCACATTTTCTCACAGAAATTCCTTGATAGTGTAGATTAGACTCTAATTAGTGGTTCATATTGTCTTAACACTTTGATAATAAATGTCAACAAATCTTGGATCCCAAGTTCATTCTAACCCCTTTAGATCCCTCACAGCACAACTATCAACAACTGCAGTTGTGCTATCTTATGTAAATAAAAATCCTTAATTTATGCCATCGATTACAGTCACCTCAAATAATCATTTTGAAACTTTTTTTTTAATTACAAAAAGGGAATAGTTATTTTGAGATAGGGTATTAATGATTTTCTTTTTTTTATAGTTATTTTCCTGAAATTTGAATTTATAATTTGAAATACAAATATTTGTTTACTTATTAGCTGAACAATGTAACTCTCGTGGGATAATATTTTCCTACAATCTTTGATTGTAGAAGTTTCAGCAACCTTTTCTTATCGAAGTGCAATGTTTATTAATTAGGATGTATAATTTTATGATTTAAAATTAATTAATAATCTTTAATATAAATAACAAATTTCAATAATTTTAATAAGAAAACATTATCCTTCGATACGAAAGGGTTGGAAGAACTTTTATAACTTTCGGTTATAGAAAAATATTATCCACATCTGATGGATATGATTTTTCTTCTTTAATGATTAGTATTTTTTATACTCCAAGCTCTTTCCTTAATAAATTTTCTCAAGACTGACATGTTAAGTGCTAAAGAAGAACTTGCTAGAAGAATCTTTCGTTACGTAATGTGTTTTCCACATTCATTTCTCTTCACATAATAAGCAAGGCAATAACCTACAATAATGTGCAAATCACACTGGAGTAATTAATAATTAATGCACAGTATGACTTGCACATTATTGTAGCAGGTTTCGTGGCCTTCACTTAGTCACTAATTTAATGGCGTCAACTTCAGTTGAAAGAATTTTCTTGGCAAGATAATTTTTCTCAATTTGGCTATTTATTCTTAATTCATGAATAAGTAAATATTTCGTTTTCGAAGAAACAGTCCCAAATCATAAATTATACCAATAATTTGTTTCTTTTTTTTGCGGTGCTTAAAGAATGAAGTATTATTGGATCCTGATTGTTGATAAGGTTGGTTCGGTATATTAAAAATTAATGCATAGTCAACTAGTGAAAAACATGCCTAATGGTCACATCATATTTGAATTTTGACAAACTATAATAATGTAATCAATTTATAGAGTAACCACTCATGTGTGTGGTGTTGGTTGCATTAAAGATGATCCACATTAATAGCCCGTTAACACCATAATTAACAAAACGGTTTAGGTGGACACTTTCAGCAAATATTACATATGAGTTACAAGTTATTTTACTTCAACCTCTGTTTCAACGGTTCAAGAGTAAGATAGAGAACATTTTTAAACATTATCGTCTTTTAAATACGTAATCTGCAAATTCTTTGTAAAATTTATTGAATCTCAATAAGTATTTTCTCAACCTTGATGACTTGATCCATGTAAGTAACCTCAATCTATAAATATTCCTCCTTGTTCGTAAGATAAGTCCTTAAAGCTTAGAATTCTATTTTTTTAGAAGAAAGAGTCTCCAATTTTGAACGCAGGATTAGAACTTAGTTTCAAAACTCAGAATTAATTCAAAATTGAGAACCTAGAGCCTAAACCTCTGGCGTTTAGAACTCTCAAAATTCGAGACGTCCTCTCCATTTTTGAGCAACTACATACCTGAAATAATGACGCCTCTCATCTTACTACAAACATTAATTAAAGTTATCGATTATTAATTCACCGACAAACATAAGGAAAATATGACTAATCCGATACCTAATATCATTCAGCAAAAACGACCATAAATTCTAATTTCTAAACTTTAAACTCACTTAACGAATATATATACAGTTTTCTACCCAAAAAATAAAAATTTAATGGTTTCACTGATCTGATCTTTTGGACTGCCATGAGAGTTATGACAAAAATGATATACTATAAAATATCATCCTTGTTCTGTGTCCAAACGACAGGATAAAACATGCAACACACATATATTGTTGCTATATTTTATATTCAAAATTTTACACCAAAATGTGGTTGCAATAAGGCCACAGGGAACGACTAAATAATATATCTGAAACCAACCAATAGGGTATTAAAAAAATAAATTAAATTGAATAAAATTTTAAATACTTATCAAAAAATTAAAATTTTAAATAAATAAGCCTGCCAGACTAATAAATTGAAGTAGTTATATGTCAACCAAAGTTGAAAGTGTGACTCCCCCAATATCTCTCCAAGTAATGCGATTATTTATAACTGAAAGCAAAATTTCATGCTTTTGATGCCTATGTATATGTATAAAAAAATATCTTATATTATGTGGAAGAAAATTTACTTGATCCACCACTATATATATATACACACATTTTCACATTTTCAACATTGTCTAATCTAGCAAGTCTCTTCATAACATTATATAAAAAAAGTTCTTTTTGTCTCCATCTGATCTCTACAGAATTTCTTTGATCAGATCAAAAATAGGTCAATGTATTATTTATCATTAGTTGCTTATTACATATTTTTCAACATTTCCAAGGTTGTCTACTTCTTTTCTCTACTGGGTTTGGGTTTGTTTTACATGTTTGTGCTTCAAGAGAGTGTTAGAGATACACAGAAGTTTGCAGTTTGGTTGTTGAATCAAGAAACAAGGAACTTGTTGTATTTGCAGCTTCAAGAAAGTTCTTCTCTGCCTCATCCTCCTCAATTCAATGCCTCCCATTATTGGGTTTCTCTGTTGTCTACTCCCCTTAGATGATCTCCTTTTTCATTCTGTTTTTTTTTTTTTCTTTTTTCCCATTGAATCATCCGGTGTTTAAATACCTTTCTACTATGTGATTACTTTAAATTTGAGTTAAGTAGAATTTTTGTGGACAGTCGAGTGTTTCTACCGAATATTGAAGTTTTTTCCTTACCATATTTTGAACTTGAAACCTCTTATTAAGGAAGAAGCAATTCATATCGCCATAACTCTCGAAGATTTTTCTTCTTCTTCTTCTTCTTCTTCTTCTTCTTCTTCTTTAAGCATCCTTTGTTTTAGTTTTTTTTAATATATATATTTGAGAGTTTGATAATGTAATTTGATTCATATATGCAAGTGCCTTGTAACTGTCATAAAAAAGCGACAAATTTCTCTTCATTTGTAGTGATATAATTGTTTCAAAATCATAGTCTTAAGTGTTCTTTTTTTTTTTTGGGAAAAAAGGGAAAGTTATGGAATATTATCAACTTGTATGCTTCTAAATATGTTGAAGGAAAAAACTAATTTAAAGTTTTTATAGTTATATTCTTAATTTCTTAGTTTTGACCATCATAATTAGTGTAGAATTTTAAATATGTATATTGAATAGATTTAAGACGACTACTTTAATGTTAGTCAAGTTTTGTCATTGTAGTGTTGATTGTTTAAAAATAAGTGGATACGACAAAATTAGTTTTTTTAATAAAAAGTAAAAGATGGACAAAATCTAAATTAATTATTTTATTTCTTACCTCCATTGAACTTGAAATATTTTTTTATAAATTTTAAGTGATTATCAACAGATTCAGTCCCTCGAGGCGAGGAGACAAAATTAGTTAGAGGTTCAAAGTTCGTCTAAAAATGAAGCATAAATGCCTTGGGAATTGCTCCCTATTGGACTCGAACCTAAATTATCATACGGCTCAAGATGCGCGTGATAATATTTAACTCATTTCGTAATAACAAAACTGTATATAAAAAAATTACACATTGTGCTTGTGAGGATGAGAAATATACACTTTTGTGCCTTTTGGAGCTCGCAACTTCACTACTTCATATGGACTTTTAAGGGTCACAAACCCACCGTGTGTTAAAAGCTCCACCTAAATAACTATATTTATCAAGTCTTTATTTTTCATGTTATCACACAAAAATACATACTTTTACACTTTATTCGAAACTTAATTTTTCTAATGCTTTACTACAATTTTTTATTTATAATTACATTCTCAATAACAAGAAAAAAATTATATAATTAGCTAAACTAAATTAATATCTAACATTTTCAAAACTATTATCAACTTGTTTGAAGGGTTTTTCCCTTATTAATCACCAAGTATTCAGATTGTGAAAAATAAAAAAAATGTAGCTAAAATGATTGGTCAGAAATTGTCTGCACCTCCAAAACCTTTGGAGGACAGATATGTCATTTCGCGTAACCGACCTTTTTAAACGTTAAATCGCTAAGTTCGCTCAGATCTCCCAAATTCGACCGTTGCAAATATTCAAAAACCCCCAAAACCTCCCTTACATTCACTGTTTCTTCACAAACTCATAATCTCTCTCACTCCCTCTCTACAAATTGAAGCTTTATCAATGGCAGATGATCAGACCACATCAAACCCATCAATAATGCAGCCCAAGCTAAATCACCCATTTCACCAAATCGCAGAAACACCAACCCACAAGCTCCTCTTAAAGCAATGGCTTAAAGAAGAGGAACTAATCCTCAACAGAGTCTCACTGAAAGAAACCCAAATAGACTCGACCCGCAAAGAAATTACACAACTTTACATTTTCTTCTTCCTCTTCCACTCCATTTCTCTACTCCTCCTCTTCAATGCCTCGGCTTTCTCATCTAGGTCCTACTGCAAGAGGTTGTGGGTCCCGTCTCTGTGTTCTTTACTATGTTCTATGGGTTTTACATGGGCTGTAAGGTACAAGATGGATATGGAGAGTCACCTGGAGAAGATGTTGGAGAGGGAAAAAGAGGATGCGAAGCTGTTGGGGAAGTGTCTGGAAGAGTTGAAGAAGAAAGGTGGTGACTTTGATCTTTTGAAGGAAGTTGATGCTCTGAGAAGGGCTAAGAGTTTGAGGGTTGAAGCCAAATTGGTGAAAAAATGGTCTTCTAGGGACTTTGTCACTCTGTTTTGCTTCACTGTTGCTTGTTTGGTTCTTTTATTGACTAGAATTATTCTCTGCAATAATTAGTGCTCTGGGTAGGAAATTTGTGGTGGGTTTTTGTTCTTTTCATCAATTTTGTCTCTGAACTCTAAGATCTTGAAGGAGACTTCAATGTCAATAGGCCACGTGGTCGGTGGTCGTGGTGGGTTCTTTTTTTAGGGTGGGAATTGAAAAGCAACATTGCAGAATTTTCTTTTCTGCTATATATGTATTTTGGTAAATCTTATCCAATAATTATGATTTTTTTGACAATCATGTGAGAACTTTGTTTCTTCTTTTTTTTTTTTTGTAATTTTTAGTAGTTTTTTGGTCTTCTTTCTGTTGTTGTAACATGGACCTAAGTTTCTTAACCTATTTGGTATTGATCAAGCCGTTTCAACCTGCATTGTACAGACATATATCATTTTCGTCTGGCCTTTGTTTAGTTACCAAGAACTGTCTATGGAAAAAAATGGCAAAAAAGTTAGAATGAGACATTTGAAGTTTTTTCAAATTAGCAGATTCATGATGGTCCATAAATTCTTTAGCACTTGAGAAATCACACAAAGATTTCCAAAATAAACGATGGTTCATAAATTCTTCAGTCTTTGAGAAATCACACACGAAATATTTCCAAAACAAACAACAGAGCGAAGAAATTAAAAATACAATCTTGTTTATGATAAATTTCATTCAAAATTATCAACTCTGTTATTAACAGATGCTGAAAGGATCTTCAGAAACCTATAGACATGTATAGGTAAAGTTCAAACACAAAAACATTAGCTGAGAACAACTAACAACACTCCATCTTTGTTTATTTAGAAGACTGTACAAATGGCAGAGGAAACATCATTACCAATCTCTCAAAGAAGCAAAGGAACAAGCTTCATCAAATCTTGCTACAATGCTTGTGGTTCCTTCCTAGGTACAAAAATGCTGAAGTGTTATCATTTTCTTTTATTTTTTTTCTTCATTAAATGGACCTGTATTGATCTTGTTTCCAATAGCTGTTACAAGACACAATTCACTCCACGACGCAAATGCATTAACAGCAGAACGAGCTGTTAATGC
>CAODLS010341464.1:0-16058 GCA_948243855.1 Flueggea neowawraea
TTAATTTTAGCATTTGTGTTTCATATATTTTTATTTTATAGTATCCACTTTTCAATGTATAAACACATTATTGTAAAATTTATGATTTAAATATAATATTAATTAATTCAAATATTTTAATATAAATTTAATATCAAATAATTAATTTTTTGTTATATAGAGGGAGGGAGAGAGAGGGAGAGAGGGAGGGGGAAAGAGAGAGGGAGGGAGCAAGAGAGAGATGCATAGAAAGAGATGGACATAAAGGGAGAGAGGGAGAGAGAAGGAGAGGAAGAAAGGAGAGAGGAAGAGAGAGGAGAGAAAGGGGGAGAGAAAGGGAGAAGGAGGGGGAGAGAGAGAGAGAAAGGAAGAGAGAGGGGGAGAAAGAGAGAGGGAGAGAAAGAGAAATTAATAATTTAAATATAATATTAATTAATTCAATCCACCTCTGTTTTTTTTTTGTTCTCTTTTTTTATTCCATGTAATGGTTATTTGTTTGTTTTTTATTAGTAATTCTTAAATAAAAATAAATTTTACGATTAATCTTATTTAACAAATAATGAAAAAGAATTAAGTTTATGTTTAGTTTGTGAAAAATAATGATAAAAAAACAAAGTTAGAAAGAATATTTAGAAAATATTTTTATTTAGAGTTGAAAATAGAGTTATGAGTTGGAAATAATTTTACTATAGCTGCTGTATTTTTATAGTTTTAGAGTTAAAAATAGAGATTTGAGTTAAAGATGGTTTTAGGCCTTGTGAAATTTGAAGAGAAGAATTTAATTACTTGGGAATATATTTACCTTCTCATGTTTATTTTGCATTTTTATGGCAATTTTTCTAACTACAAGGGAATCAATTCCGTCAAAGAGGGAAAGTAAAATACCAAAATCCCTCAAGGAATTAACTTATCTAATAAGAAAAGACTATATAATCCTTATATTATTCTTTTTATTTTATTTTATAAGGGTATTATGGTTTTTAATAAATAAAAAAATTATATTATCTTTCTACTTTTCGGGAATTACATTTTTATACTAAACACAAAATTAATACTTCCCAAATAATTTACTTCATCAATAGTAGACTTTCTCAGTAATTAATTTCTCGAGAATTTCATAAATTATACCAAACGAGGCTTTAATGGCTAATATTGAGAGAATCTTTGGACATACTATGAAAATTGAGTGGTTTGAGTTCAAAAAAGAAAATTGAATTTCATTCTTTTAATTAAATTCGTTATTTTAAAAAAAAATATGGATTGAAATTTGAGAAACATGATTTGACTAATAACCTGAACATTCAGATTATTGATTATTAGAAATTTCTCATGTTTTATATTTCTAAGGTCGGTTGTTACGCGGCTAGGATCCTATATTGAGATCTTAGCCGTTAACATGGGGACGCGGGAGGACGGGTTACATGTGTCAGGCGAGGGCCTACTGGCCCCACACCTGATGTTTATTCTTTTTTTTTTTAAATCAAAATCTGACCGTTATCCAACAGTTAGATTTACTCCAACGAGATTAATATTGTTTCTAACTAGACTGGAGATCTCATACTTTCCTTTTTATTTGTAAAATTTATATTTTTTATAAAAAATAACAAAAAATAGTTTAAAATTAAATTGGACTCGTGTGACAACCATGAACATATTATATTTTGAAAGCATATAACATATTAAATACATAATATATTTATTAATTAATTACTCATTAGTATATACTTTAAAAATATTTTAATATGTAAATTTTTATTATTATCTTCATTTTTAATTACTTTTAAATTACATAAATTTTTAAAAAATAAATTTTAAATTTTAAATAAAAAAATAACATCATTTTTTATTTTTACTATTTAAAAATATATAAATTTTTATATATTATATATTAAATACAGAAAATGTTACTTTATCAAACGAGTTTATTGTTGAAATTCTTTTTCATTATTTTTAAAAAAAATTAAAAAATAAAGATTCAAAAAATAAAAAATTTATTTAAAAAATAATTTTTTTATTATTAAACATATTTAAAATTTTTAAAATTTTTTAAAAAAAATAATAATTTTTTATTTTTTAAACTAAATATAGCCAAATATTCTACATTTTTCTTTTACATCACAGCAACCAATTAAAAAGGCACTTTTAGCAACAACAGCTTAAAAGGCAACAAAACGACACAGGCCTTAAATTATTGATTAATTTATTTATTTTTCTTTGGATTTGATCATTTGTAGGTCCAGGTTGCTCATCCATAGCATATGGTGCGTCAGAGGAAATAGGACCCTTTAGAATAAACAAGACTGCTTCAGGATTATACCTCAACAAGTTCTCATGGAACACAGTGGCCAATCTCTTGTTCCTTGAAACTCCTGCTGGTGTTGGCTTCTCTTACTCCAATAGGTCCTCTGATTTGTTTGACACTGGTGATGTTCGCACTGGTAGGACCTTAATTCATTTTTTTTTCTTCTAATAAATTATTTTATTTGTTTCCACCAAAAAATTGAACTTTTGACCTCTTAAGTACTAATAAGCTTCAAGGTCATTAGTTGGTAGGACCTTAATTCGCATCATATGCTTGTATCTTCTTTGTTATCAATAATGGTTATCATTAATATCTATAGCTACACTATGGTAGCCCACCAAATGAATGAGTAGCTTCACTTCATTATAATCATGATCCCACACAGTACTACTAGTCTTGATAGTCACTGCTAAGAATTAAACCAATTACATAGATTAGCAAACTAATCACAGTGTTAATGTTCGCTTAAGTTTCAACTTGGAGTCTAGTGGTACTAGTTGTACAAAGTTGAATATTTGGTGCAACTAAGGGTCCGTTTGTTTTAGCGGAATCAACAGAGGTTGAGAGCCCCAAACTAATAGCTCCGCTTTATAGCTGTTACAATGGAAATGCAGTGGCAACTGCAAACTCAACGGTTGCTGTCTCAACAGCTAAACCAAACGGACCCTGAAGGAAATTGTTTTCTTTTAGTCAAAAGAGAAATGAGTTTTGGTGGTGGAATGAATGTTAATTTTGGTCCACTTTGAGCAGCAAGTGGGTTCAGTGGTGGCACATGAGTGTGGTATCTATCAGTACAGCTGCAGGGCCTGAAACAGAATCACTAGTTGGGTTCTACAAGGAAGCCATGTCATGTTGTCACAGGTTAATAATTTATAGTGAGGTTGGAGTGTTGAATCTCTAGTTTCTTCTGCAATTGATAATGGAAATTTATTTTTTTGTGGTCTACTTATAGTAAGTGGCTTCATATGGAGCCACATGAGTGAGCAACTGTTTGTACATTTGCAGCATTATAAGTTTTTGTGGTTAAATTAGCTTATAAGATGTTAATTGAGACATTTAAGGACTTGGAATTTATTTTATTACGAGTACCATTATGATTACTGTTGAAAATTGTGACTAAGCATTCCTGATTCTTAAAATTATCCATGTGAAGAATGACATTGTAACATAGTATGAGTATGTGTTGTCTAATGTTTGATGATGTTGCAGCAAAGGATTCACTAGAATTCCTGGTTCCATGGATGGATAGGTTCCCACGGTACAAACACCGCGAAGTTTACATAACTGGTGAGAGCTATGCAGGGCATTATGTTCCTCAGCTTGCCAGAGAAATCATGTTATACAACAAAAAGTCCAAGCAACCTATTAATCTCAAAGGCATTATGGTACTAACCCCTTCAATCTACACATAACCGTGTTTCAATTTGTTTCTTATGATTATGCGTTGAGATTGGATCTGAATTGAGTGTTTCGTCGCAAAATTGTATGCAGGTTGGAAATGCAGTGACAGACAACTACTATGACAATCTTGGGACTGTGACATACTGGTGGAGCCACGCGATGATCTCCGATAAAACGTACCAGCAACTCATCAATACATGTGATTTTCGGAGGCAGAAAGAGTCCGATGAATGTGAATCGTTGTACAGTTATGCAATGGATCAGGAATTTGGAAACATTGATCAGTACAATATCTATGCACCCCCTTGTAACAACTCTGATGGTAGCTCTTTCACTCGCCGCAATGTTCATTTGCCTCATCATCCTCATAAGGTGAGCGATTTGGTCACTATGATAATCGCGATAACAATAAAAAATCTGATTGTAAACCTTTTTATTGTTCATACAAACGTAAAGTATTTGATCGTTTTAATTTTGCTGATTGTAAACCTTTTTATTGGTCATGCAAATGTAAAGTATTTGATCGTTTTAATTTTGTGTTTTGCTATCAGATTTTCCGGCAGCTTTCTGGGTACCATCCGTGTACAGAAAAGTATGCTGAGATTTATTACAATAGACCAGATGTACAGAAAGCACTCCACGCCAACACAACCAAGATTCGTTACAAATGGACTGCTTGCAGGTGAAGTAACACCGACAAATTATAGGCTTCTGCCATATCCTATAAATTTTCTTTTTAACAAGTCTCTCGACCTCTTAATACTGGAGTTGAATCAAATACCTCTTACATTTCTGATATATCCTTTCTTTTCTGGTGCAGTGAAGTTCTGAATAGAAATTGGAACGACGCTGATGTGTCCATTTTACCAATCTACAGAGAAATGATTGCTGGTGGCTTGAGGGTTTGGGTGTTCAGGTTTGAAATTTTCTGTAGCATCATCAGGATTGTTATTTTTCCTAATTTTGTTATATATTTATTAATTTATTTTTTCTGCATTGAATTATTTTTAGTGGTGTCATTGATTCTGTGGTGCCGGTTGCAGCCACTAGATACTCTCTTGCACGGCTTAAATTAGCAACAAAAATTCCATGGTACCCTTGGTATGTCAAGAAGCAGGTACGTAAAATATTTTCCTAATCGTAGATTTCCATTTTGTTTTTTTTTTCTTTTTTGACTGTGGGATTTCCATTTTGTTGAATAAACAAAATTACCTAAATTATAACTCATTAAAATATAGTAGTATAATTTCTTAGTTCTTAAGCTTTGTTTGGCACTAATAGTATATATGTCACCTTTAGTTGCACACAAATATAAATTTATGATACGATTACAGTACGTCTTGCACAGAATTGTTATCTTAATTATTAGCAACTAAATAGCTATTCAATAACTACACAAATTAAACACACACTTAGGGTTGTTTAGTTGAGAAAACATAAAATTTTCATTTTTTAAATTGAAAATATTTAGAAAATATGTTTGAAATCAATATTTTTTAAAACAATTTTTTCATTTTTTTCATCTCTATTTTTAATTTTTTAGAAAACAATGAAATATTTTTTCAACTAAACAATCTTTTAAGTTCGCTCGATAACTAACCTGGTCTAGCAAAATGTAGTGTTTGAATCAAATTAAATAGCTTGGTTTTAGAATCTTGACAACCCATTTTTTCCTCTTATCATCTTTCATTTCTTCACCAACGTATTCATGTATGATGTACATATCACCACCTAAAATTAGATCGTAATCTTGTTTTAATTGTGTATTATCTTGTCATCTCCAATAATTAATCATGATTTAAAAAATAATTAAAATTATATATATTTATTATTTTTATTTTCTCTTTTGAAGGTGGGAGGATGGACAGAAGTGTATGAAGGACTAACATTTTCAACAGTGAGAGGGGCAGGTCATGAGGTGCCACTTGTCAAGCCCAGAGTTGCTCTTCAGCTATTCATATCATTTTTGAAAGGAGAGACACTTCCCAAGTCTTGGTTAATTAATTAATTGATTAATCAATTAATTAATTCTCTTCAAAAATTATTCAGAAATGTTGTACGATACCGTATCAATTGGTGACGAAAAGGGTATGTCACGTTGTTGACCATAAATTGAAAAAAAAATATTAGCAACAAGAAGAGTGAACTATTTGTGTAATAGAGAAAATAGTTTTTGTAGCCGTTAAAAAAATGTAGGTTTTTTTAATTTTTTTAAATTGTGGAATAGTTTTTCTTTTGATCAGTTATGGTGGTTGGAATAATTTATTGGAAGGAAAAATCCTTTGGGTTTAATTTAATTGTTTATCATTTTTGAAACACAACATTGTCTTGAATAGTTTTCTCTATTCCTTTTTTTTTCTTGTGGCTTTAGTCTTCATTGTCAGAGCTAGGAGTGACAAATCGTATTGTGGTGTGTCGTGCATAATTAGGTCAACCCGTTTATAATTTAAACTCAATTAAGCTTTAATCAGATCAACTAATTTATGATCCGAACCCGATTATGCTTACCCCAATACGACACGATTATGAAGTGGTTATATGACACGATGCGTACAACACATTAATTGTTATTGAGGTTACGTATCACAGGTTACATGATAAGACTTGTTTAACAAGTTTAACTTATTTATAATACACAATTAATACTAAAATAATTTTAACTAAAACAATAAATATTCATTTATAATATGCATCAACACAATAATATTCTAAATAAAGATAAATCAAATACAAAATAATTTAAATGACAAAGTCCATTAAAAAATTATAATTTCCCACATAAACATAAAACAAACTTTTTTTCTAAATTTAATTCTCCATAAGTACAACTATCATTATTAATAATCTTCATGTCTTATATATATATATATATAATAAGAATAATAAATTGGATATTTCATGAAAGAAATTTTAATTACAATTATCATAGAAGTACTCCCAGAGATAGGGCATGCAATTGATTTGTCGGAGTTTTTATTTGTCATGACCCGGTATAAGCACGCAACTGTCCGTAAGCAACATACAACAAATAACTAAACCTAAAAGTTCAAGCTTGTGTTAGTTAAGTAGTCAGATCTTTATAAATATTTTCATCCACATACACTTATATAATGTGGGATAGACAGATGTTTCACAACAGGTTGCTTGACATGTTAGCTTTAGCTGTTTGCTTTGGTGGGATGTTGCAATTCTTACACCCTTAGGTTAGTGACGTCCTTGTCGCCAAGCCTTCCAATCATAATACCCAGAATCTCTGTCGTCTTTTGTCGATGTGGGATTCGCCTCTAGTCAACCTGATGATGTAGGATTCGCCTAAACTCAGGGACTCTCGCTCAACTCCTGAGGTTTGCCCCCGACCATCGCCATCAATTGAGGTTTTTCTGTCATCGTTCAAGTTTGCATGTTGAGTGGCTATGATACCATAATCAATTGCAACATCCCACCAAAGTAGGCAATTGAAGCTAGTAGGTCAAGCAACCTGCTGTGTAGCAGTTGTCTATCCCACATCATATAAGTGTATATGGATGAAAATGTTTATAAGTATAAGGATATGACTACTTACGTAAGCCAAACTTGAACTTTTAGGCTTAGTGGTTAGAAGCTCATTAGTTGTTGGATGTTGCTTAAGGACAATTGCTTGCTTATGCCGGGTTGTAATACCCCACCCGTTCCGGTTAAGTTCCCTATATCATTCTGATCAACTCTGGTTTCATCATTGGATGTTATGATGTTGATTAGATGTTTGATGATGGTTTAAAGATGTATTTTTGAGGGTTTAAGTGTTGTGGAATATCAAGAATGATCCAACGCGCGTCTGGAAGCGAAAGAAGTTGAGGGATGTTGTTAGGAGCTTGATAATGTAAGTTGCATAAGTAGAGACATACGTCATCTGGATTTGCATCAAGACGTACATTATCGAAGGACAACCATGATCAACATACGTAAACTTTCGTACGACGTATGTCATAATGTGTTTTCTCGAATCCAAGACTACTAGAAGCTATGCAACGTACGTTAAGGGTTGAAGACATAAGTTGAGATGGTGTGTGATGTACGTTATGCCTAAAATGACGTATGTTGTCTTTGTAAAACATCGAAATGGTGTGTTTTGATCTGTCTGCCTTTATATCTCCCAAAACCCGACCCCCTTCGTCATTTCACTCTGATTTTCACCCAAATCTATCTCAAACTTGTTCAAATCACTCTCCCATTGCCTACTCATCACTCATAATCATCTCTTAAGGTAAGATCGACTTTCCATTCCTCTTATTTCTTCATTTTCATTCTTGAATTTCAGAATTTGTTCTTTTGCCAAATTTGCTTCTATGTTCGGATTTAGCTTGTTTCTGTTAGAATGATTGTTAAAGGATGTTAGATCATGATAGAACAAGGCTAGAAACACCTAAATTAAGCTCGGATTTGAGAGTTTTGATGTAGTTTTGAATGAGTTAGGGTTTGGTTCGGGTTTTGGAAGATTTTAGATGATTTTGAGTTGTTTTGATGGATTTGATTATAGATTTGAGTTTCTGAGTTTGATTGGAGTCAATGTAGATGATTGAGAGTGATTTTTATCGGTTGAATTGAGATTAGGGTTTTTTGGGTAATTTTTTGCCGCAAAGACTAAACTCAATATTTTGCATGTTTAGGGTTTAATTTGAAATTTTGGATGATTTAGGGACTGATTTATAATTTTATAAAATTTTGGGGACTAGTTTATAATTTGCCAAGGTCTTAGGGACTAAAATGTAAAATTGCAAAAGTTGAGGGATCAAATTGTAATTTTACATCGAAATTCGATTTTTTGCTAGAGCATTAGATCGTCGATCAAAATAGGTTTTTCGACTTTGTGCTAGTGTCTGTATTTTCATCTCATGCATTATGTAAGCTTTGATATCTGTTTTCAGCTTCTTGTTCCTGCCAATGAGACCAGTCATCTACTAGTGGTGCTTGACTAGACTGTCAGATTGGACACAATGTGAGTGAGATGGCAGTTTCAGATACATAGGTTGTATCTTCTAAATCCTATATGTTTTTTATGTGTCTGACAATATTTTTTAAATTTGTATAATTAATGGTTTGGCTAAAATAATAATTTGAATTACGTGATAATTAATATTCAGTATTTTGTATATATATATATGCTCTGCATGCTCGTCTGTTATGTTATTATATATCTATACTTTTGATATGGGACACTAATGCTACAGGGGTAAGCGTAGCCTTTGGTATACCAATGCACAATCAAAGCCTAGTTATCAGAGTATTATGGTAGTCATGTGTCCGGCCAGAGACGTATACTCTATTCTGTTTCTGATTAGTGGCGTGGACCACACCTTTTATATTTGTCTACTTCTGGTCTCATATTTGTTCTTGATATATATAGTATGTTTGACTGTTTGTTGTCTTCTTTGTTTCCGAACGATTTCGAAATGAATTTTAAAACTATTATTATGTATTTAGCGTGTATATCTATGTATACGTATATCTGCATGTGATCTTTTCAAACTATTTTCAAAACAGTTAATGTGAGGTCTTAGAGGCAATATGGAGTGTTATTTTCTTATTGATTTTACTCACCCCCAACCATACCGCATCCTTTATCTCACTTAAGCACCTTTGCTATTTGTGAGTGTCGTTTTGGTCGGGCTCATTTTGTTTTTGTTTAGAGCTCTACACCGAGATGCTAGTAGGTTACTGAGTATTTTGAACATTTTGGATATTTGTATTTATTTTCCAATTTTTTTACTATTTTGGTATATTATATCCTATTATGATATATTGATATATTATTTATAAAATGTATGATTTATTTATTTACATTTATTAATTGTTAACAAATGTTTTAAATAAATAAGTTGGGTAGAAAGTCTGATTCGCTGAGGTTTGTGTGTGATGGGTCGGACCTCTAGTTTAGTTCGCCTCATACTCCAATCATTGTCCAAAAACGAATCGGACATTATTAATATCCATGTTCATTATATTTTCAGTGAGTTCATTCAAAAAAACCACATTAACACCATTTGTGAATACTATTTCCAACACTATCCATCATCTACAAATAAAAATTGCAACTAAATTTGGAAACTTTAATTAATGAATATCAAAATAATTAATTATTACTTCCTCAAATAATCATTAATTATTATTTATTTTTGGTAAGAACCTAAAGCAACATTTTAGATACAAACATCAAGGGCTGGTCAGAAGAAGAATTATATACCAATATCAAATGCTCCTTAGATTTCTTACTGACATCAAAAGAGAGATTTAATAGAGCAAAGTGTACATTTAAAAAAAAAATAGAGCAAAGTGTAAAATGAAAAACCTGAGTGTATTAGACATACTAGCAAAGCAAACTGTCATCAGTGAACATGGACATGACATTTTAAACTAATACAGTTAGAAGTCAAATTCAAAACCAAAGAACCAACGAAAAGAAGAAGAAGAAGAAGAAGAAGAAGAGGAAGAAGAAGAACAAAACACTTCTTTAATTGTGATCTAAGTAATTTTTGAAGCAACTAATGCGGTAAAGAAACTAAGACTTCTAACCTGACGGTGATATTAATTTTGATGAGTCTAGAACTCCAGAAAAAACTGCACTTAAAAGATCTATCTTGTGTATTCTAGATAATGAACTCAGAAAAAACAACACTTAAAAGATCTATCTCGTGTATTTAGCTTTGTTTTAGGTTCTTAGTTCTTACCAAAACTAAATAATCAACAGTCTACAAACGAACATTATTTAATCAATTGATGAGTTATAAGTACCAAACTCCAATATGACAACAATAATCAAAATTGCACTTTAAATCTGTTAATTAAAGAATAAAAACAATCTCTCTATAGCATGCAATTAGATCAAAAATCAATGTTAATAACTTAAGTTCTGAGTCACAACCAATAATCAAGAGTTGAAAGGCCCATTTGGCTTCCGAGAAAACGAAGGATAAAACTGCGGCCTCATTTTCTCGGAATCCAAAAATATCCAGTAGAAGTAAAATAGAAAAAGACACGGAGCTCGCCGAGACTAGATCGGAGGAGGTTATGCGCGGGAGGAGACGACGAAGCGTGCGAATCGAATCGGGAAGGTAGAGAGTGATTGGAATCTAAACGGCATAGTTTAGTTCATCAAGGTTGATGCGCGAGGAAGACAGGTGTGTGCGGCAGAGAAGACATGAGGACGGGGGAGAATGAAAAAACTTGAAGCTTTTATAGTTAGGGTAAATTTTGTTAAACATGTGTATAATTGGGCCGTGTAACTTATTAACTCATGTAACATGATTAATTTAAACAAGTTAAATGTGTCATAAATGGGTTGAACCTGTTTAAACTTAATTTTTTTCGTATTATATACGGATCAATCTGTTTATGACCCAAATCCCTTAATTTCGTGTCGAGTCATATCATTCAATTAGGTCGTGTACAAAATTGTCAATGCTAATAGTGCCTTCCATCACCATGATTGTCTTGTCCATCAAAATATCATTATAATCTGCATGAAAAATATTTGGGCTTACTTGGTTGGGATAAGTAGAAAAGGAAAGTGCAATTTTTCTAAAAGTTGAATTTTATTTTATTTGGTTAAATAATGGAAGTTGAACTTCTTGATAATTTGTTGGCTTCTTCTTGATATCAAAATAATGATTTTATGGGGGATTCAGCAAATTCTGCTTCCTTAGCAAATTTGGTTCAATTTTTTTTGGTAAAAATATAAATATTTCATTGTCAAAAAGATATGTATGCAACTGTATAAATTGACTATCTCCTCCCTATATAAATCTCATCTAAAAATATAGATTCTACATAACCTTTCATATCACACCTACTTTTACTGAGTTTGAAACTCACCAAGTAGTGCGAGAGAAAAAGTAAGGTGTGGCATAAAGTACATGTAGACCTATAAACAAAAACAAGAAAGCAAGCCCCCTATCTATGCATAAAAGCAAACAAGCTTATCATATACATCCAGAATTCTACTATTTACTTGGTCTTTACATATTACACCCACAAAAATTATGCCAACTCGTTCAACATAAAAGTGTTCATTTCGAAATACCGCATTATTACATTCTAACCAAATCCAATAAACAGCAGTATTAAATGGAACTCTTCATACCTGAGTCTGCATACTATGACCTTTAGTCTTCCGTAAGAACCAACTAACATCCCGTCTCTAACTAAAAGGTGATCTCTCAATATAACATCGTCTTAATACCTCTTTCCAAACTTGCATAGTAATCAAGAAAGAAAAGAAAAGATGGTCAATATGTTCCAGATCTGATAAACATAAAGCACAACTATCATTATTCACTAACCCCAACTTGACCAATCTTGTTTTAACTGGCTGCCAGTTATAGATAGTTAGATAGACAATGAAACTATGCCTGAGAATATGCCATTTGCCCCATAATAGGTGACTCTAAACACTTTTAGATCCTTCCTTCTAAGCTCCTGCCATGCATTATTGACTGAGTATAGTCCAGATACAGTTGGTCACCAAACAATGGCATCCTCCTTTGTTTCAGCAATTTGTGCCTATTTTATATAATTCCACGCAACATCAGTTTCTTCATTAAAAGGATCAGACAAGACCTATCGTCCTCTCCTCCGCACATCCTGAATTTTAGTAAATTTTGGCACATCAGTATCGTGCATATTTATTACTGGAAATCTATCTTGGACAATCTGTCCATTTAGGCAGGGGTCTTGCCAAAACATAAAGTTACTGTTTTTCCCTGCCATATAAGTAAACAAGTGTTTAAACTCACCTCGTAATTTCAACAACCTGCAGCTATAGCTGCAATCAAGGGGTTTAATCACACCCAAAAACTCAATCTTTTTGGCTTCATTCGAGTTATCCATTGTGTCCATAAAAAAGCCTTAACCACCAACCCATCTCATACCTGTTTACCAACTGTTGCTTTGTTCCATACTCTCAAATCCTTTAATCCCAGCCCACCTTCAGTTTTCGTCCTACTTACCTTTGCCCAGGCAACGACACCTCCTTTCTTTTTTTTCTTCCAAGCCATGTCAAAGAAACTGGAGGCATCTGTTGTCAATTTCTTTAATCACAACAGCAAGAATAATAAAATATGGCACCAATATACCTGCATGCTTTGTAGTACCGAATTAACCAACTACAGTCTCCCAGCATATGACAGGAACCTCAAGGTCCAACCATTAATCCGAGCTGTCACTTTGTCAATGAGCTCTCGACAGTGTTCCTTTTTCAACCGTCTAGATACCAAAGGCACACCCCAATATTTAACTGCGAGTTCTCCTTCTACAAACTTCAAAATTTTCAGAGCTGCTATTTTGTCAACCTGTCTCACCCCACTAAAAAATACTACACTTTTCCTTTCATTAACATGCAACGCAGACACAGCTATAAAGTGATGCAAAATAGAAGCAATACTCTCCAAAAAGTATAGATCATACCCACCGAAAACAAATAAATCATCCGTAAAACACAAGTGGTTCAACCCCATATCCCTACACTTATGATGAAACTTAAAAGAGTGAGGATCAGTACGAGAAAACAACGAGACAGATATTCCATAACAAGCACAAACATTAATGGTGACATTGGATCCCCTTGTTGGAGCCCTTTCTTGCAAAAAAAAATCCTCAAGTGCCCCTTTTATTACTTATGAATAGAACGATGTACTAATACAAGCCATGATCCACCAAATGAATTGCTTAGGGAAATTCAAACCCAGTAACACTTCCTCCAAAAAATCTCACATCACTAATCATATGCCGTACGGAGATATACCTTCAAAGCACAAAATGGAATATGCACATCTCTACTTGGAACAAAAGCAGAGTTAGCAGAATTGATCAAATTTTTCGGCAAGGTCTTACTCATCTGGGCTGTCAAAATTTTGTGATGGTCATATAAAGGACAGTGCAGCACACAATTGGCATGCAATCACTTAATCCCGCAGGTTTTGCTACCTTTGGAATAATCATGAGAGCCATAGAATTGATTTGCTTCAACATCTTACCCGTTATGAAAAATTCACGAACTGCCTCAGTTACATCAGCCCCAACTACATGCCAACATTTCCTAAAAAAATAACTATTGAAACCATCCATTCCCAGATCCTCCCCAATTCCCCAAACTCCATCATTTTTTTTCGTTGTGGCATCAGCAGAAAATAGTATAGCCTCACCCGCTGACACCATTGGATGCAATATATCAATCCGAGCATGTTCCTTTCCTTGAGTATTACCACCTAATAGTTTCTGGTAAAACCCCACCATAGCCTCATTAATCTCCTTTGAATCTGTAGCCATTCTGCCATCCTCTAGTTCCAGTGAATAAATTTTATTCTGCGCCCTCCAAATCTTCATGGACTGATGAAAAAAATTTAGTACTATTGTCCCCCAGTTGTACCCAATTTACTCTCAATTTTTGTCTATAGTAACTTTCCTCACTAGCTTGAAAATCTTAAACTCTATCATTACAGCCCGTTCTTCCTCCTGTAGATGCTCATTTAGTGGGTCACATTGCATTGTTGTTTGTAATGCAGAAAAAATAGCCTTACAACCTTCAACCCTCTCTGTAATATCCGAATACTCTCTTTTGTAAAGCTTCTTTTAATTCCTTCTTAACAAACATAAGTTTCTTCCAAACTCTAAACATCCCACTCTCTTGAATATCACACCGCCAAACCCCTTGGACAATAAGTAAAAAATTCAGATGTTGGACCCATAAATTGTAGAACCTAAACAACTCATTCCATCCATTAGCTTGCATCTGTCGTAAGTTCACGAATAACGGTGAATGATCTGAGACCCCTGGTGGAAAATCCACACAACCTACTTGATTATTCGTCCATGTGTAATAGCAGCCATAACTCTTTAGCTCTAAGAGGCCACATTCATACAAACAATTTTGAAATTCCTCACATACCTAGTCATTTATAGCAACACCACCCACTCTTTCTTGATTACTCAATATGGCATTAAAATCACCTTGAACAAGACAAGCTTCAGTCATGCTAGACGCAATATTAGACAAGGCATCCCACGTCTTTCTTCTCTCCACTACCTCATTAGCTCCGTATACAATAGACCAATAGAACTCTCTTTCTTCCATTGATATTTTGCAATGAATTAATTGAGTTGTGACTAGTAACACCTGAATTTGGCATACCACCGGATCAAATAATAACAATATTCTCCCTAATGCCGCCTCACAGTAATTGTCAATGATCTTCCATCCATCCATCTTCAAGCCCTTCACAACTTTCTCTTTATTTTCACTACGAACACGAGTCTCTAGTATACCCATAGCAACTAAACCTTTGTCTCTCAATCAGAGTTTTGATGTCTGATTGTTTACTAGGGGCATTAAGCCCCCGTATGTTCCATGTGCATAACATTATCCCCTGGCAGATGATCTGGCTCTTTGACCTGCACCAAATGCACAGAAATCATGCCAATTGCTTCCATTGATTCATTGCAAAAACTCTCAACAAGTGAGAACCGAGGCACCATCCCATACACGCTTCCTACCAACGCATTCTGCCATTTAACAACACCCCTAGGAATTGCAAACATGTTCTTGATTCGTGTGGGATTTTTCAAATCTTTGTTAAACATTAAAAAGATATTTTCAAAATAATTATATATTTTTTCACATTTAAAATTCCAATTCATTCATGTTCACTTATATTTATCACGTCACTTTAGACCTTATCCACCCCCGACTATGGAGCCACCCCCGATTCTAGGCCACTAAACCACCGGTCACAGAGTCAGCAGACTTTTGATCTTTTAATTACTTACAAAATAATCAAATGAAAATATTATTATTTATTTGTGGACCAAATTCTAAATTTAAATCTCATACACAATAACTGTAAAAAAATATTATGAATAATTGCAGTTTCGTATACCAACCAAATAGTGGAAAATATTTTTTTCTAAAATTTATTTTTCACGGAAAATGTTTTTCTTTCCGTCAAACAAAAAGAGTTTTAAAGTTCAAAATGATCTTGAAATTTCCAAGTGAATGTAATATTTTCAAGAAAACAAGCCTGTCTCTTTTTTTTTTTTGGTTGAAGTAGCCTCCAAGAAAGTGCTTTCTTTTATTCAGTATTTTTCTTTTAATGACTAAAAATGCGATCAAATTAAATCAAAAATTAACTTTTAAACCAAATCAAGAATGTAATCGCTGTAAGTTTATTGTTTAGGTTGTTGGATTTCACTCTTTATTCTTAATAAGCAATGAAATTAACTTTCCAACTACGCTAACTTGAAATATCATTCATGAAATATGCCAATTTTGCTTTAAAAAAAATTATTCATGAGCCCTTTTTTTGTTTATTTGGTTAATTATGAGGTTATCTTAATTCAGATTATGAAA